>VWYK01130496.1:34866-55881 GCA_013399775.1 Semnornis frantzii | reverse complement strand
CCTGAACAGCTCAATTCTAACTCCGTTTCTTGTTTTTCCACCTTTTCTTTTCCAATTTAATCTACAGGGCAACATCTTTCTTGCTAAAACATATAGCAGAGTGGGACCATGGCATCAGGCAGGACCCTTTGGGCATTGTGCTGCAGTATATACTGTGGTCTTTTGAACAAACTTCTGCTTTGATTCAGTGCTTGCTGTGCACATTTACTAAGTTGTATTTTCTATCTTGGACAGGTGACAACTTCATTAATTCTACCTTCTGTGACCTGGACCATAAAGAGGAACTGGAGATCCAGTGTGAAGAAGATGTAGAATTTTCTTCTTTCCAGGAAGATCTTGTGGCAGAACAATTGACATACATGGATGCAGTATGTTGAGTAAATGAGATGTGAAATACTGCTGGGTTTCTATGATCTTTGAACCGTCTGTCTGTATAAACACAGTGTTCCACAACAGGGGAAACACTCTTTTCAGTGGTGCCCAGTTATAAGACAAGGAGCAATGGGGCACAAACAAGAATCCAGTAGGTTGCACCTCAACATCAAGAAAAACTTTGCTGTGAGAGTACTGGAGCCCTGGAGCAGGCTGCCCAGAGAGGTTGTGGAGGTTCTGATTTGGTTTGTCTGTATTAATCTCCTTTGGAATATCACTATTTTTTTTTTTTCCTTTCCCCTTGGTCATGTAACTGAACTAAAGTTATCTCTTATTTTCCCAGGACCATTTAGCTGACAGATTTTCTAGGGCATCAAGCCTATAAATACTGTGCCAAAGTGTCTATTTTAAATTAAAATAAAACAAATCTTTACCTTTTAATATCACGTTAGATTTAGATCGAATTTCTATTGTAAACATTGTCCACTGTCCTGTGGACAATTAGAGGTCTAGGAGAATCCTGCTGACCTAAGGCATCTCTATTTCTCTCTAGAAACTCTTCCAGAAAGTTGTTTCCCACCACTGTTTGGGAAGCATCTGGTCTCGAAGGGACAAGGAAGAAAACAAGCACCTGGTACCTACCATCAGAGCCACCATTGTTCAGTTCAATGCGGTTACCAATTGTGTTCTCAGCACTATCATGAAGAACAGGGAACTCAAAACACAACAGAGAGCCAAGATTATTGAGAAGTGGATTCATGTTGCACATGTAAAGCATTTATTCTGTATTCTTTCCTATTTCTGGTGCAGGAGGTGGGAGGGAAGAAAGGGATTGTGTGCATTGGTCCCAGACCAATTAACATCTTAGCTCAAAATCTTTCTATTTGTGACTGCTTTTCTTTGTAATAGCAGATGAAGTATTCCCCTTCCTCTCCTTAGCTCCTTTCACACCATGGAAATGGGGTTGGTGCTGGTCTCTTCACAGGGCTCTGAGCTCTAGTGAATGGGTGAGGCAGATGGGGAGTGCCATATACCTGGTAATGTAAGATTTGTGATAAGACAGGGATAAATTCAAGCACTTCCTTAGGAAGGAAATCCTGCTCATATCGGGGAAAGAAGTGATGGGTGATCACATCGAAAGCTTGTTTTCAGAGGAATGGTTAACTAGGGTGGAGTTGGACTGGGAGTGGTGCAGGCAGAATAAGCTTTGTGGTCCCCTGTCTTGGGCCATTGACATTCAGTCCATGAGCATCATGCTCTCTCTCCTGTCAAATGAACACAGTGGGAGCTGAAATCAGATGTGGTAGAGGACAGCACAACTGTTTGTGTTTTCATACCTTCATGTACATCACAGAATTATAGAATCATTTTGCTTGGAAAAGACCTTCAGTATCAGTCATGGAGCCCAACCATTCTCTAACTCTACCAAGGCTGGTGCTAAACCATGTCCCTCAGCACCAGATCCCTGCCTCTTTTAAACCCCTCCAGGGATGGCAATTCAACCACCTCCCTGGGGAGCCTGTTCCAGTCTTTGAGAACTCTTTCAGTGAGGAAGTTTCTTCTAATGTCCAACCTAAACCTCCCCTGGCAGAACTTGAGGCCATTTCCTCTTGTCTGACCACTTGCTGAAAGAGAAGAGATCAACCCCCACCTGACTCCAACCTCCTTTCAGTGAGTAGTAGAGAGCCAGAAAATCTCCTTCTGTTGTCCAGATTAAACTCCAGTTCCCTCAGCTGCTCCTCACCGGGCCTGTTCTCCAGACCCGTCGCCAGCTTTGTTGCCCTTCTTTGAGCACAGTACAGCACCTTAATGTCCTTCTGTTGGAGAGGGCCCCAAAACTGAATCCAGTATTCAAGGTGTGCCCTCACCAGTGCCAAGTACAGAGGAACAATCACTTGTGTGTATGTATGAAAGTAAATACAAAGTTTAAGTAGGTGCAGACAAAGCTATCTTAATTCTAGGAAGCAGGAGCTTCTTAAATGTGGAAAAATGAAATTATTGTTTGTACTCTTTTGTTTTGAAAAGTTCTTGAGGCTCAAAGGTTGTTCGCCACTGAGTAACTCAGAGTTTACATCAGCTGTACAAACCAGCTGGATGTGATGGGGTGAGAGGTGCAAGCAGGGACCAGAAAAAATAAGTATAGGGTTACAACGTGATGCCAGTCTCCTTCTGCTTTATCAGGCTCACGTGTTTCTCGAACACATTTTTAGCCTTCAACTCCATTCTCTTGTAGCAGATTAGGTGTTTCTTCATCTTTGCATGAAAGGGTTTGCCTGCCTTCTTCACATAACTCTACTTTGCTGATTTCTTAGATTTTATCTTTAATATTTTACTGTAATCTTTGTAACTGCCCTTCAGAGCACTGGGCAGCTGGCACTCGATTAGATCTCTCTCTTCTGAAGAGAACCTTGAAGCACTTTCACATGGACATGTGTTGACTTTTCTTTTAAGAATCCCATGGATTCTTTCTGACCTGTACAAAATAAATAGTCATGGAAAACTCAAGCCAAGCTCTCCAGCCTTGACAATCCACTTCCTGTGCTTCCAGAGACAGTATTGTTAGTCCTGGCACTTCAGCTCGGGGCACTGCATGCTTCAGGAAGCTGGTATGTGGAAGGAAGTCTGTCACCTCTCTTCTGACGCTTACATCCACTCATTTGTGTTATCATCTGACAGCTGCTTTGTACCCTGTGTGGCTGGATTAAGAAACTTGATTCCCACGTTCTTAGTGCAGATATTTAAGGTGCAGAAGGCACCAGCAAAAGGAGCCTTTCTGGGAGAGCCTGGTTAGGCAAGTCCAGTTTTGGAGCCCCTATTACAAGAAAGATATGGACATGCTGAGATGTGTCCAGAGAAGGGCCATGAGGATGATCATAGAGCTGGAGCACCTCTTCTATGAAGACAGACTGAGAGAATTTGGGCTATTCAAGTCCAGAGAAGAGAAGGCTCCAAGGAGACCTTATTGTGGCCTTCCAGTATCTGAAGGGGGCCTACAGGAAAGCTGGGGAGGGACTTTTTAGGACGTCAGCTAGTAATAGGACTAGGGGGAGTGGAGCAAAACTAGAAGTGGGTAGCTTCAGATTGGATGTTAGGAAGAAGCTCTTCATCATGAGGGTGGTGAGACACTGGAACAGGTTGCCCAGGGAGTTGGTGAAAGCTGCATCCCTGGAGGTGTTTAAGGCCAGGCTGGATGGGGCTCTGAGCAACCTGATGTAGTGTGTGCGGTGTCCCTGCCCAGGACATGGGGGTTGGAGCTAGGTGATACTTGAGTTCCCTTCCAGCCCTGACTATTCTATGATTCTAAGTCCAAAACTGCTTCCCGCTGACGCTGTGGCAGCCAGCACAGGCACCACTCTCAGCATAAGTGTTCCGGGGATGGAGAACTTTGTTCTTCCCCTTTACTGATTCAGTGGCTCTCCCTTTGCTTAATTGATACACATAATTAAATAGCCAAGTCTTCGCTAAGCGCGTGAAAAATGCATGTGCATGCTCCAGACAGTAACTGCACATGTAGAACAGCCAGTTGCATGTGTACTTAGCCACCCACTTCTGAAGAAAGCTGCTTACTTTGTGCATGCAAATGAGTCTTTGTAATAGTTATGTGCCTGAATTAGAAACTAATCCACTCATTAGAGTGCAGTTATTCACTGACAGCTAACTCTGTAACTTAGCAGTGTGGAGTTCCATGGTTGTTATCTGGTTGTGACTTTTGGGTCCAGTTTCTTGGTTTACAAGATAAGCTGAAGTCTTTCTAGCTGCCAGCCCTCCGTGCTCCACCTAGATCTAAGATTCCTGAGCAGGAGCAGCCAATTTCACACATGCAATATTTTCTTTAAAAATTAGAAGTAAAACAAAATCATTAATATCCTGCTATGCTTAGTTATTTATTTTTAAATCAACTTGCTTCTGCACAGGATTCTTTCTGGTTTTCCCCTTGTGAAGGACACAGCATGAAACAAAGTTCTACAAACCACTCTTAAAAATCCATCTTATGTACAAATGAAAGCTTGCTGAAGTTCAGTCTGCAGTCAGTTAAATCATTAAGAACGCACAATCCAATATGGAATTCCTAATGTGCTCTAAATTAGGCAATGTGCAATTCAGTCAGGCTGGTTCCAGATTGGATCTTCCAATCCAGACTCCTGTTGTATTTGGAGGAAAAAAAAACCAAAAGAAATCTGAGAGTCTGTGCCTTTAAGTTTGTGTTGTCCTTACCTGAATTTCAAGTTGAACATGAAGATCTTGTTCTTAAATGTGTCAGTCCCTGAAGAATAGCTGTTATGTGGCTCCTCTGGCCCCAAACCATGCACTAACAGCTCTCAGGTCTTGCATATCCTACCACATGATCTTTAACTTGGTCTTTATCTAGGCTAACTGCTTCAAGTCTACCCAGTCAGTCTCCTTAAGCCACACGATGTTAATTGTAGCCTCCTAAATTGCACAAAGATTATTTTTTTGGTGAGTAAATGAGAGTAGATGTACTTGCCTTAGTTATTCAGTCAGTTCAAATGCAACTCATGAGCAGAGCTGTTTGTGCTGAGACCACTTCACATTTGTTAGTCTTACAAAGGAAATAAATTATGTCTGTTTCACTGTAAGGCTCCTTTACATAATCAGCATTACTACTTTAACAATCAGCTCCATCAAAACGTGCAGCCCTGGGATTGCAATTTAATTGACTCTCATCTCCGTGCAGTCAAACGCTCCTGTGTGTTGCCTGCTGAATTTCCGTGTACAGATGCCTGTGTGAGAGCTTCTGTTCGTGAGAGTTCCTTAGGTCTGTGGTGCCCATGCCCTACTTCATGAGCCACCAAGAGATAAACAGCAGTTCCTTGAAGAGTCACAGGCCAGACTTTCCCCCCCCTCGTCCTTCCACCTTTCGTTGCCAGGAATCTGCGCTGTTTTTTGGAGAATCCAATTTTTCAGCATGCGTTTCCGTCAAAGCTTCTGCCACAGAGACGCTGTTCACAGAAATGTTCGTGAACCTGTTAGAATTTGACCCCAGCTCTGGAAAAGTTGTGAAGGTTTTTCTCTCTGACAGTGTGCACATACTCGAATAACAGGTTACTGCTTTGCGTGTCTTTATTTTTAATTGACACTTAGATGATTGAGTGGCTACATTTTAAATACCACAAACAAACAGGCAAACCCTGGGTTTTTTACTCAAAAGGCTAAAAGGGATCAGTAACTATAAAGAGCTTTTTAAGAAATGTAACATTTGTGCTCTCTAGCCCAGATTTGTAGACTCTGTTCTGCTTTTATTTTCACTAGAAATGGAAGCTGTAGCACCACAACATCGCCACAAATACATGAAAGTGAGGAAAACAAGATCTAAGTGCCAAAGCCCATAAAGTCTTTGACTGGAGATGGGGAGTGATATTTTTGATGCTAAATATTTGTACAGCTGCCTGCTTAGCAGTGGGAATGTGTAGCAAGCATGACAGTGATCAAACAGACGAGCACTTGCATGATGGTAATGCTGACATTTAATGCTCCTGTGTCTGTAACCACTCCTTTCACAGGAATGTAGGATGCTGAAGAATTTTTCCTCCTTGAGGGCTATCATTTCAGCACTGCAGTCCAACTCCATCTTTCGGCTAAAGAGGTCCTGGGCATGTGTTGCAAAGTAAGTTGTCTCCTCCTGTTTCTGCGGCTAGTCCCAAACAAAGACAAACTCAGTGCTCTGTCTTTTCATCTGGTTCTTCCCAGTCTTCCTGTTCTGCTCCTTTGTGGACATCTCTTCTCTCAGAAGAGTTCCTCATTCCTGTGAGGCTAAAACATGAGCTCCTCTTTCATACTCAGGGGGCAACCTGCCCTCAGGGACACTGGGTCTCTTCTGTGCTT
This sequence comes from Semnornis frantzii, assembly GCA_013399775.1. NCBI lineage: Eukaryota > Metazoa > Chordata > Aves > Piciformes > Ramphastidae > Semnornis > Semnornis frantzii. Next base: position 49,665 of record VWYK01130496.1, on the reverse strand, counting down.
TATAGCATATTGGATCTTCCACAACCTATTTTGAAAAGCTGTGGGAATAGCTACTCACCCAGCCCATGCCCGCCACTCTCAGAAGGTCAACACAAGGGCACCATGGTACTTGCCTGTTGTCTTTTCTGCTTTAAATCATAGAATCACTATAGAATAGCTTGATTGGAAGAGACATTAAAGATCATGTAGTTCCAAGCCCCCTGCCATGGGCAAGGACACCTCCCACTAGACCATGTTATTCAAAGCCTCATCCAGACACTTACTGCCATTGTTGACCTAGAGTGGGTCAGCTTACTGTTTTCAGTCCCTCCTTCTCATTCCAAGTTTCTTCTGCATTGTGTGCCAGGCTCTGCTCTTGCAGATTGAAAAGCTTATAGGAAATAACATGCAGAGTGCAACAACCATGGCAGATATGTGCTTGAAGTTGGAAGAGGTTCAGGTTATGACAAACCCTTGCTAATGCTCTCCTAGTCCTGACATTTTCTTATACATATCCCTGGGCTACAAAACCTCAGTCCGCTGAACACAGGATTTCTTCCAGGGAAATACCTTTATGTGCAGCTGCTGTATTTACTGCATGCCAAACAGACACCAGAAATCTGTGTAGGAGAGATGGTGACCTGCTTGTTCCATTTGGAAAGGAGAGATTTCATTCCTTTGCCTTCGACAAAGGAAAATATCCCTCTGTCACAGAGTACTCTGCTGCATTTCCCCTGCACAGAGGTGGGCCTTTCCTTCCACTGCCCTGTGTTCCTGGTCAGAATATTGCCATCTTTCAAGGCTGGGTTGGACAGGGGTCTGAGCAGCCTGATCGAGGTGAAGATGTCCCTGCTCACCCTCAAAGGTCCCTGCCAACCCAAACCGCTCTATGACCTTGTGTGTGTAGCATTTGGCAACAGAAGGGACTCATACGCTTAACTGCTTCTAGCTTTTCAGACTGCATGGAACAAGGGCAAATATGAAGTGCTTGAGATACCTCTGTCTTCTATTTTTCTATTCCTCTGAATCCGTTTAACCTCCTTCTTAGAACCACAGTCTCATAGTCTGCAGTGTGATTGAAAACGCTGCTCTGGGTCTGCATACCCGCGGTGTTTTTTGTGATGCCATCAAATAAGGTCTGAATTTATTGGGGGCACCAGAAGATCCCCAGGAAGGTTCCTAGTAGACATGCTGCATCTCACTGGATATGTTTTTGTGGTGTTGTCTTTATATGCCCAACTGGTAATGATCCATAAGTACTGATCTGATCTGACTTAGAGTGCTTACTACTAACAGAAATGATTGAATCTTTTCCTGTTACAGGGATGCAGTGCTGCTGTTGGAGGAGCTGTCTGATACCTTCTCAGACCATGACAACTATATGACAACTAGGGAGCTACTGATGAAGGTGAGACTTGGTTCAAATTGCAATGCTTGTGGTCACAATCAAAGCTGAGGTTAGCCCTTTCTCTAACCAACTGCCAAAACTCATTTCTCCCTGTGCTACTGGATGTGGTGCTTTATGCAAGAGGGGTCTGTAAAACTTGAGCTTTTCTGCTGGGCTAAGAGGTGATTTTGTGGTTCCAGCCGACAGGGAGGAGATTCTGCCCCTCTGCTCCACTCTACTGGAATGTCACCTGCAGTGCTGGGGCCAGTTCTGGAGTCCTCAGCAGAGCAGAGACATGGACCTGTTGGAGTGGGGCCAGAGGCCACAGCAATGATGGGAGGGCTTGAAGCTGTGAGGCCAGTCTGAGAGAGTTGGGGTTGTTCAGCCTGGAGAAGAAAAGGCTGCAGTAAGACCTTGTAGCCTTTCAGGACTTAAAAGGGACCAACCAGAAAACTGGGGACAAACTATTTAGCAGGGCCTGTTGTGACAGAACAAGGGGTGATAGTTTAAACTAAAAGAGGGAGATTGAGACTAGAAGAAATTAGACAAGAAATTTTGGACACTGTCCCAGGTTGCCCAGAGAGGTGGCAGATGCCCCATTGCTGGAAACATTCCATGTGAGTATGTTTTGGGCTGTGAGCATCCTGCTCTAGCTGCAGATGCCCCTGCTGACTGAAGAGGGGCTTGGAATATGTTACCTTTAAAGGTTCCTTCCAACCCAAGCCATTCTATGAAGCTACACTAGTGTCAGCATGTTGAGCTTGGATACCCACACAGAGCAGGCTGCAGAGCACAGATTTTCTGTGGACTTGTTCACAAGGCAGCAGGACTCCTCAAGCTGAATGTCCTGCTGCTGCAGTTAGGTCACTGCTAAGAGTCCCTTGGGCATGGCGATGCCTGCATCAAGAATAGCTGCGGCTTTATACCGCTCTGTACAAAGAGGAAAACTTGCACCGCCTGAGCAGCCCTGAGAAGGCTCAGGCTTGCACTGGTGAGTGCAGAGCAGCTCCAAACACGGTTCTCAGCTGGGTGTCACCATGGTAGTGCTTTTGATTTCACTGGAACAATGCCACTCAGCTTCAGCGGAGGAATTAAACCAAGATGTTTATCCAGCTATCCCCTACCTTTCTTGGAACTAGAAAACAGGGCTGGGAATTTTGAAGGAACAGGCTTCCTGCTCTGTGTGTGGCCAGATGGACAACAAAGCAGGCTCTGTCTGAAACAATTTGACTTCTGCACTCTCCTAGGCGAACCTCACCAAGCTCAAGGAGCTTGAAAGGCATGAGGAAGAATAGCAGGGGAAGGGTATGTTCTGTAGAAACTATGGAAGATTTGTGGCAGATTTTTCTGTTTACATAAAAAAAGTTACAATAAAGCAGTTTAGCTTTGGGCAGTTCTCTCCAGTCAGCCTGGCATTTGTACCTTACCCCTTGCCTGGGTATCTGAAACACTTGTGTTTTGCTCAGGACTGATGGGTGAACACATTCAAACCTCTCACTGTTTGAGAGGTTTGTTTCTCATCCATTTATCAATGTCTGTAGGTGTTTTACAGCAGGTGAAGCAAGCATAGAGGAAAGAGTGTGTTCAGAACAGCTTATTTAACTCAATATTAAAAAGACAGAACAACTCAGTCTGAGCCCAGAGCTTCCGGCTCCCAACAAACTGCTCTCCCTAAGTGGCTTTGCAAACCATTTTGAAAGCAACGAGAAAAGCTGTACAGAAAAGCTAGAACTTCCTCTTCTACTTCTCCTCTTGGACCCTGCTGTAACAATGGGAGGATTAATGACCACTGAATCCTAACAGTTTTGTTTTCTTTTACTATAAATATTCCCTCCAGGGAAGCCGTGTTCGCTCTTGCTACCCATCCTGCACATTTCAGTGAAAAGCAGGCAAAATGCCCTATGAAACAGGTTGGCCAGCACAAGAGAGGGAGCACCCTGTGCTCTTCTCCCCACACAACAGCTCTGCCACCAGAGCCCACTGCAGCTGCTGTTTTGAGAATCTCCACTGTAAGTTTCAGCATCTCCAAGACATGAAGACAACACTCCTTTTTCAGTCACTCCTGTTCTGCAGATGAGGAAGAAATACAGATTGAGTGACCTGATCATTAGCTGTGACTGAGAGTAGATGTTGTAACAAGAGGATTTTTTACAAGCACAGGCTGTCGTTTTGCCATAAAAAGATATGGGTAATCATTCATCCCCTACATGAACAGTAACTCACAGTGTCCTGTATGGATTTAGAGGAATAAAAGCTAAAGGATCTGCTGTGAAATAGCTCGTCCCTTCACAGGAAAGCTTGGATTTGGAGATGAAAACCTATTAGTTCTGTTTCCTGTGTGGTTTTGTATCAGTCAATAAGCTACAGAGGGTAGTTGCTGGATCTCTGTGCTGTGGCATGGAAAGAAGAACAAAACATTACGTAAGGTAGAGATATGCTTACTTGTAGCAATCCTGACAAGGAAATGAAGCAGAAGTCCTGAGGTTGAGAGTTGTCAGGATGGTTTTCAGAGAAACACCTGGCCACCTGAAGTATATCTAAGCTTCTCTGATTTTAACTCCCAAGAGACTTTGAGCAGCACTTAGATTGGCCAGAGCAGAGACCTTTTGCAGAAAAATTCCCTTACTGTCAGTCACCTTGTGGGATTTTGTCCAGAATTCCCAGTCTGTCACTCCCAGAAAATTAGCACGTGTACTCCCAACACACGAGTCTGCACAGCAAGTGTTTGTTCTGGCCTAGCTTGCCTGGCTAAATGCATTTGCAATTATTTGACACCAGTGCAACTGCCAGCTCACCAGTTAGCTCTTGCATTAATTATGTTTAATTCTCTCTCACCTCACAGGAAGGAACATCCAAATTTGCAAATTTGGACAGCAGCGTGAAAGAAACCCAAAGAAGGACACAGAGACGGCTGCAAAGTCAAAAAGATATGGTATATTTGGGGTATATTTGGGGTCTTTTTCCTCTCTTTTTTGAACAGGTAGCATGATTAACCCTAACTGGTGAATGACAGAAGCCAGATCTGGAAAGGTGTTTAACAAAACAAGCAAGAGTAGGCAATGCTCATGAATGTGCTCTCTGTCCAGAGAAGCAACCATGGTGCTGCTGTCAATTAGCTGATACAAAGCAAGTCAACTGAAAAGCTTAGAATGGCTCTGCAGCCTGGCTCTGCAAATATATCCCCTTCTGCTGTGGATCAGGGTGAGCAGGTAATGCTCTGTGTGTGTATAAAATGTGCACATAGAAGCTCACTGTGAGCTGGCACTATGTGCTCACAGCCCCAGCACTCATTGTGTCCTTGGCTGATGCCCAGCAGTGTGGAAGGAGAGGATTCTGCCTCTCTGCTCTGCTGAGACCCTCCCTGCAGTGCTGGGACCAACTCTGGAGTCCTCAGCACAGCAGATGTGGACCTGTTGGAGTGGGGCCAGAGGAGGGCACAGCAATGATGGGAGGGCTCAAAGCCCTCTGCCGCGAGTCCAGGCTGAGAGAGTTGGAGTCATTCAGTCTGGAGAAGAGAAGGCTCTGGGGAGACCTTGTGGCCTTTCAGGCCTTAAAGGAACCATCCAGAAAGCCAGGGACAGACTATTTGGCAGGAAAAGGGGTGATGGTTTGAAACTAAAAAAGAGAGATTTAGACTAGCTGCAAGGATACTTTTCCCACTGAAGGTGGTCAGACACTTGCCAGGTTGCCCAGATAGGTGGTAGATGCCCAATCCCTGGAACTATTCCAACTGAGATTGGATGGGGCTGTGTGCATCCTGGTCTAGTGGCAGATGTCCCTGCTCATTGCTGAGGGTTGGACTAGATGAGATCTAAAGGTCCCTCCATGTGATTCTATGAAATGATTGATGAATACAAACATGTTCATCTTTTTCAACTGTCTAGTTTCTGCCCTCCCATTAACTACTTTCATTACCCTTTTGAGAGAACTAGATGGAAACCCACACAAATTCATGTAGTTAAGTAGGTAATGTAAACACCAGAATGCTTGTGATCAAGAAAATTAACTCTAGCCAGAGCAAGAATCTTTTTAAAACAAGGTCATGAAGCTTCCAATGCACCAACTTGAAAACTCTACAGAATTCGACAGAGATGGCTTTGTAAGATGTGTCCACTTTCCAGTCTGCTGATGAAAATGGCTTTTGTCTTCAAGTTGGCAAAGATTTAAAAGTACAGGGGAAGAGAGATCTGGGGTAGGGAGGCCAAAGTGTTGAATGTGACTGGGAAAAATACAGATCCTTTTGGATGGTAGAAGCAAGCATTTCCCTCACAAGTGTGTAGAAACATGAACTGTAGAGTGCAGACTCTACAACTTCTAGCAGCCATGGTTTAAAGTAAATTGTTACTGTTAAAATGAGATGAATGGCTGGGGAAGATGGGCACTTCTTGGAGGAAAGCATTTGATTTGAATTGCCTGTCACATGGTATACCATCATCAGACAAAAATCAACTGGAATGAAGCAGAAACTGCTTCCATAGGCCAGCCAGGACCATTCCTCAGCTCCTTCTCTGGCAGCTGGTAACCAGAGACCCTATCCTTCCTCAGTGCTTCTTCCACAAGCAGGGTTTCCTGGTGACCCACTGTTAAAAATCAACAAATGGCGCTGTTCAGGGTGGCAGTGTTGCGGTAGAAAACCACTAGACAATATTGGTGAGAGATCCTGTTCTCATCAAAATTTGATTTAACCTCTAGATTTGCTACTGAGGATGGTGGAATGAAAGAAAACATGATTCAGAAGACCTCTCTTTGGTTACTTCATCTTCTTACTGTGGCTCTGATCTTTTGCAGGGGGCAATGCAAGGCACAGTTCCTTACCTTGGTACCTTCCTCACTGATCTCATCATGCTTGACACAGCCCTTCAGGACTATGTTGAGGTAGTTTGGTGTGATTATTTTGGAATCCTAAATATCCTCCCTATCTTTCCAGCTCTGAGTGTGTCTGTTCTTGTATCTTCTACAGGATTCTCAGGCAACTCTTAAAAATTTAGTGAAAAAAAAAAGCAAAAAACAAACCAGACTAAAAGGGAACAAATTGGTTTTAATTGCAACAAGAATCTTGTGTGAATTTGAGTGCACTTATCTCAAGGGGCAAGCTTAGAATCAAACAGGCTGCTCAGGACAGTGCTGGAATCCCCATCCCTGGAGGAGTTTCAAAGCCATGTAGATGTGGTGCTGAGGGACCAGGGAGATGTGGTGACCTGGCAGTGCTGGTTAACAGTTGGACTTGGTCTTAAAGTCTCTTCCAACCTAAATGATTCTATGATTTTATGATTGTTTCCTTAGGTTAAATGCGTGAGTACAGTAGACTTTCCATTATTCTGTTTTATTTTCCTGAAAACATAATTTAATTGTAAGTATTTCTGTGAATAATTGGTAAGATACCCAGAATCAGGAATTCAGGTTTTTTCAGACTGATCACTGAAGTGCTTCTGTATTGACTCAGACACATCTGAGCCCTGAACTTGGGATTTTCCCTTTCTCTTTAAGCTGCACAAGCAGAGGCAACCAATCTACCACAGAGAGAGAGAAAAAGGATTGCAAGAGTGGTCTTTCTTAACAGAGACTGAGAACAGGGCCAATTTTCCAAGGTGTTTGTTTCAAAGGTTTTCAAACACCTTTGAAACATGGGCCCATTCCTGGAGACACTTGAGGAGCCATGCTGCAGGCACTCAGCCGTCCTTGTGCTGGTATTTAGGCTAAGAATGGACTTGCCCCCTTCTCTCTGGGCTGGCAGTAACCGATGGTCTCTTTGGTTCTAGTTTATTTTGCCAAACTGCCCTAAAGCAGCAAGGTTGCTAGATGTCAATTTTCTTTTTGACCATTTCCCTTCTGTCCATGGGTTGTGTTCAGCTGGCGTTCGTGAGAGTCAGTGGGAACACTGCTGAGCTCAAGCCTCACAGCACAGACAAAAGCCAAGCTTGTTCCTTGCATGCAAAATCCCACTAGCATTCCCCAGGCCTGATCTCAGCACAGCTTTTATGAGCATTCTTGTACCGGGCTTCTCTTCTTGGGCAGATTGCCATGTAGGCCATGAGGACAGATAGCCTTTCGGGACTTGGCTGTATGAGTGCTGGGGTTTAGACCTGGCCTGGAAACAGGTATTTTTAGAAGGCACTTGCTCAGGGCATGTCTGTGCTTTACATTAGCCTTGCTGCTTTCACCCCGTTTGTCATTACATTCCACTGAGCATGTGCTCTTGTACCTGATGCCTTCCCTTTCCTTCCAACAGGGTGGCCTGATAAACTTTGAGAAGAGGCGAAAGGTAAACTGAGTGTTCTGTGATTTCTTACAGTGTTCTCTTGCATCTACAAACACACTCATGTTAATGCAAGTTTGTGAGGGAAAACGACATCTCTGAAATGCTGTGAGGCTCTGCCAACACCGAGCGGTGGCAGAGGAGGAGAGCCTAATTCAGATGTGTGCAGTAAGGGAAGAGGACCTGCAGGCTACTGAATTCCCTGGAACAGACTGCCCAGGGGGTTTGTGGGGTCTCCTTCTCTGAAGATACTCAAGGCCTGCCTGGATGCATTCCAGTGTGATCTGGTATAGGTGGCCGTGCTCCGACAGAGAGGTCGCACAAGATGACCTTTCGAGGTCCTCTCCAGCCCCTAACATTCTGTGATTCTGTCATTTACCTCTGACCTCTGGGATTTACCTCTGTGGCATGCTCATTCCTTCCTTTTGGTGTCCAGGGAATACATGACACGTGTGTCCTGTCTGTTGAATCAGACCTGGAGCATGAAGATACAGTTTGTTCCTCTGCTGCAGGAAACAATTTGTAGGTAAAAGGCTGCAGAGAACAAACTAGGTACATGGGACTGAGAAATCAGTGCTTTCAAGTATTCCTTTTCAGCCTGAGCATTGTTGGTCAGAGATAAGTAACGCTGTGTAGGAGTAAAGGTGCTAGGGTGACACCTGTCCAAGTGAAGTCATGCCGAATACCCCTTCTGGGGTCTGAAAGCAGACTTGGATTTGGCTGTGATGGAGCCATTTCCTTCCCTCAACTACCCCCCTCTCTACAAACCACTGCTTGCATTGCCTCCTGCATCTGACTGCAGGGCTCAGGATACCATTAATGCCATACATGACCTTCTCCATGGTCATCAGACCAGCTTCGTACAAACCAGCACCAAAGCTACTCTCTGAACCATCCCAAGGACTCGGCTCCATTCCTGAGTCAGTAACCTGCTTTTAAGGGGCTTGTAAGAATTATTTTAGTGTTCTAGTCACACTGTTTATGTTCCACTGGTGCAATCATGAGTGCACATTTGCAAAGCCAGGGAGGACCAGAAGGCTTTCGTGGCAGGCATCCCCCAAATTCTCACTCTCGCTTGCTGCCTGAGAACCACCTAAGTATAGGATTCCTCTCTCAGAGTTGATCTGACCAGCACAGGGAAGAGTGGGTAGGGTCAGCTGAAGAGCTGAAGAACCTATAACCCTTTGCTACCCTTGTTCCTGGAGGAACAACCAGCAGTGCTGCTTTCAGTGGCTTTGCAGACATTACATTTCAGGCAGTCCCTGGGACAAGTTCTGTGACGAAGCAGAATTCCTTGTGTTTGTCTCCCATTTGTGTGTGCTTGGTAAAATGTCCACATCTCAGTGCACACAACTAGGCAAAAAACCCACATGTCCTAGTCTGACAGACTGGCTCCTGAAACAGTCGTTCAACTGAAACTGAACTTCAGGTCAGACTGAGTTTGTCCTGGGTCTGTTGTGACATGTGTTTAGTTTGTCCTTCTCTTGTTTTCTAATTAGAATTCCTGTTTGCTTATTTGTTTTCTTTTAGGAATTTGAAGTCATTGCCCAAATTAAGCTGCTGCAGTCTGCGTGCAACAGCTATTGCTTGGCACCAAACCAAAAATTCATCCAGTGGTTCAGGAGACAGGAGCGTTTGACTGAGGAGGAGAGGTGGGTTCCTAGTCCAGCTGGCAAAGCAGGCTTTTCCTACCCTGCTCCCACCCACAGGCAGGTTAGGTCAGCTCTTGGCTATCCTCTTACAGGAACTTGTGTGTACTGCTGCTTGGGAGGAGTGGAAATACATCTGCCTCCTGCTAAACAGCTGGAGAAAACCTGTGGAGCACTTAGTTTTGAGATTGGAAGTCAGGTTTTTGACTTTGAAACGAGATAAGTCTGTTGTGTCTGGGCTGGCTGGCTGTGCAGGCACAGGCTCGAGTCAGTCCTAAGGGACATGAAGATGCAGTCACTGAGCATTTGGCTGGTGGATGTGGGCAGCAAGTAACTGAGGCAACACAGTGCTTGCTGAGTGCTCACCAGATCAATGTCTTCAGGATGTATGGGGTGGGGTTTGCATCCTGGCTGAGCTCTGTGCTACTAGATCATCCCAAGACCATTTACTGACAGCATTGTACTATTTCCACTAGGTTTTGACTACCAGTCTGCTGCACTAATGTAAGCAGATATGTATTGTGTTGTATTGAGTAGCAGTAAAAAAACAGATTAGCTTATCCAAGATTCACATGAAGTATTTTCTTGATTTTTAAAATAAAATCATGGATGCCATCCAAAAAAAGCACTGTTTTTTAAAACCATTATGAAGAAGAGAATTATCCCCTTCAACATGGTAACATGGAGACAGAGCTATAGCGATAGGATGAGAGGAAATGGCCTCAGGTTGCAGCAAGGGAGGTTTGGGTTGGATATTAGAAGAAACTGCTTCACCGAAAGGGTTTTCAAACACTGGTACAGGCTTCCCAGGGGGTTGTTTAAAGGATGCAGAAATATGGTGCTGAGGGACATGGTTCCCACCGGGCCTGGTAGAGTTAGAGAATGGTTGGACTCAGTGATGGTGTCTTTTCCAAGTGAAACAACGATGCTATTATGATCCTCTTTGTGGGGCTGCAACCTTCTGTGAAGTAGGAATCAATGAAGGTTTCTTGGATTTCACGAATATTGCTACTTTCAGAGACAGAACTAAAAGTATTGCCTGTAAAAAACCTAACCCAGTGGCCTCTGTTTTGCAGTTTCAGCCTTTCACGGGAGATTGAAGCAGCTGCTGACATCAGCACCACACCAACCAAACCTCGGAAGAGTGTGGTGAAGAGGCTCAGCCTGTGAGTGTGATGGGACAAAGGGCTCGTGGTGTGTTAATGTGAACCTGAATCAGACAAACAGCTGTAACACCTGGCCAGGGATCCAGACTGACCCACGGCTTTCAGGAGACACCATCAGCTGCAAATGAAGGCTTCTGTCTGAAGCTGTCCCTTTCTGTTGTTAGAAGGAACTGTGAGGGTCATTAATGAGCTTAGAAACAAACGAGCCTTCTTAAGGTGTCAGGAAAAGGAACGAATTTAGTGCTGGATTATAAATTTAGTATCTATTCTGTCTTACCTTCCCTGAATGCAGCAGTAGAATGCAGCAAGCGAGGATCAAGCCTGGCCTGTTATTAGTCTAGTTTACTCTACACATGCAAAAATTCCTGGCAGGATTTTAAGATGAATATTAAGGTTAACAAAAAGGCACTTGATAACAGAAACAATCTGCCTAAATGCCTTCAAGTTGGAGAAAGAAAAAGAGGAATGATGGGGATACAGTCCAGTTTAGTAATGCCACAAAGATTCAAACAGGAGGTGGGTGGAGATCAGAGCAGGCAGCTAAGTAGCCACGGGAAACAACAGACCAGCAGGAATGCAGGGAGAGCTGCAGGGAATGAAAGCAGGGATCAAGGACATAAGTAAAAAGACCTTAAAGGTGAGACAGTTGAACCTGACTGAAGAGGACTCTCACATACCAGTGCATGAAGAAGATGAGGGAGGAAATGATGAATTTAACAGCACTGTCAGCTCTTACACGTCCTTTTCTGCTTACTTCTTGGACAGGATTTCCTCAAAACACGCAGTTGCCATTCATGTCATGTCAGTGCTACTGCAGATCAGGGTCAGAATGAAGAACAGATGTTTTCAAACTAGAGGTTTGAGTTCTGATACCCTAAAAAAATCCAGGCAGCTGTCTGTGAAGTGTTTTGGTGACTCCGAGTTGGCTATGATGTTAGGAGAATGAGACCAGGGCAATTATTGTCCTCCTGAACTTGGCACCGGTGAGGCCACACTTTGAGAACTGTGTTCAGTTTTGGGGCCCTTACTACAAAAAGAACATTGAGGTGCTGGAGTAGGTCCAGAGGAGGGCAACAAAGCTGGTGAAGGGTCTGGAGAGCATGTCTGGTGAAGAGCAGCTTGGGGAACTGGGGTGGTTTAGCCTGGAGAAACTCTAGAACTCCCTGAAAGGAGGCTGGAGTGAGGTGGGGGTTGGTCTCCTACTCCAATCAACAAGTGGTAGGACAAGAGGAAATGGCCTCAAGTTCTGCCAGGGGAGGCTTAGATTGGATATTAGAAGACACTTCTTGACTGAAATGGCTCTCAAACACTGGAATGGGCTCCTTGGGGACCTGTTTAAAAGAGGCAGAGATGTGGTGCTGAGGGACATGGTTTAGCACCAGATTTGGTAGAGTTGAGAATGGTTCCATAGTCAGTTTGTTTGTACTGTGCAGTCTTTGTCTAAACAATCTTTCCATCTGTACCCTGACTGTATTTTGCAAATTAACAATGTAGAAAAGCCTGGCATAATTTACCCTGGCAACAGTCAGTGACCTTTCTCTAAGTTGTTCTAGACTGTTGCCTGCATGCTGACACATGGGTTCTCCATACGTTAGAGCAGTCTGCTTCCTTTGACACTCCTTTACCTTGACTTGACCTGCATTTAGAAATGAGTCTCGAAGAGGACAAGCCTGTAATTTACACTTTCTGTGATCTCCTCATGGTGCACATCGCTATCCAGCCTCTTAGAGAGAAACTGATACCTGTGGCACCTTCACAGAGCCAAGGAATGAATTTGCCTTGCGAATACCTGTGGTGGTGTTTGTCCACCTGTCACCTTCCATGCAGTTTCACTTGCTTACAGTGATCAAGTTGGTCTTGAGCTGCCTCTTGGTCATGGGGACCAGGATATGACTGCACTATGTGGGAGTCCCTAAGGAGGATCCAGCTGCCATCATCCCTCACAGTTGCCCCTCGTTTGTTTGTAAACACATCAGATCAATCATTTCCTACCAAGTAAGTCTGAAAATTTCACAAGGCGAAGAGGAGCGATAGTGAGGCAGTAGCTGTGACTGTGGCCTTGCAGCTGGTGGCTGCGCTGGATCAGGAAGGCATCGTCCATGTTAGTGTGTAACACCTCTATAAACAACACAGAGGAAATGAAAACAATACGCACTCGATATAGGAAAGCAAAACAATAGGTAGGGGTTTTGAACCAAGTGACAGCTTTACTGAGCTGAGCTCTGTTTTGCTTTCACTGAGTGGCTTTTGTGCTTTCTGTTCTACACCAGACTCCTAATGGGCTCTGAGGCGCTCACCCACAGCACGCCCCTCAAAGGAAAACCCAACTTCACGCGCGGTGGGAGCTGTGGGGAGAGCACAGACTCGGCCAGCATATCTTCATCTGAGCTCAATAATTCTGAAGCTGAAGAGGTAGGTCTGCAGCACTCCCAGGGGCACTCTTGGGAAGTGTCACAAAGAGCTATGGTCTGGGCTCTGTTCCCAGCATAAAAAGCCTGTGGGAGACTGTCGATGCCACAAGTGGGCCATAGACACTTGCTCAAGCCTGTTAGTCTTGACTAAATCATTGCTTTTAGTGAGAGACTGTAGAATTTAGTGTGTGAAAATGGAAGCAATCCAGTCATGATTTTAGTACAATCCTTTCTATATTCTTGAGGTACATGGCAGAATGAAGTGCTCCTTCCCTGTAACCAGGTCTTCTTGTGGTACCTGGCAGTGCTTTTGGTTTAGATGAGGTTCTGGAGAAGCAAGAGGTTGGTTTTTCTTTCAGCTCCTCACAGTGCTTTTTGAAAGGGAAGGGGCAGGCTAGTGACATTCCTACCTCTGAGCCTTTGGGTGAGGAGCCCAAGCATTGTGCTCACTCATGGCACGTGGCAGTGTGACATTAGCAGTGACTGTGACAAGAGGATTTCTGAGTCTCTGCAAACAGAAATAAATGAAACAGGAGATTGAATCAGCTGAATAGAAGTAAGATCAACAGCTGATCATTTCCTCCTTGAATACTTTGGGTTTGATGAGTTACTCTGCTGTTGGCAGCCTGCTGCTCAGTTGGCTGTAGCTGGAGAAGGAAGCCTGACTTGAGCAGATGCGTGCTCACCAAGGAGAGCAAAGCTGTTCCTGCCCTCTGGCAAAGGCGTTTCCAGGGTGGGAAAGCACCTGTGCATTAGAAACAGCTTCATCCTGGAGAAGGCAGCACAGCTACACTTGACCAAGTGATGGTCAGAGCTCGCCAACCCTGCAGGTTTGATCTCCTATGAACTCCCTTGGCTTGGCTTGACTTAATTCCTCTGGGGAAGTGGAGGTGTGGTGCTGCTGTACCTCCTCCTGCACACCAGCACACACAGCCAGTGTCCCACACAAGGCCACTGAACCAGTGTGCCAGGAAATCCCTTGTCTTGCCAAGAAGGCAAAGCCTTGCACGCTGGAAGCTGGGCCATACCAGAGCAGGAGTGGTCATACTGAGAGCAGCTGGGCCAGGCACCTCCTGTTACCTTCCAGAGAGATGAACTACATGGGCAGGAAACCAGCAAAAGGGATTTTTGGTAGGGGTTCCACAGTGATGTCTTTCCCACAGACTCTTCCCTTTTGACCTTAAAGGTTGCAACAAGGGAGTTTTAGGTTGGACATAAGGAACAATTTCTTCCCCAAAGGGGCTGTCAAGCCCTGGAACAGGCTGCCCAGGGCAGTGGTGGAGTCCCCATCCTTTGAGGGGTGTGTAGATGGAGAGCTCCATAGCTGTGGTGCTGAGGGGCCTGGTTCAGTGGTGAGCTGGCAGTGCTGGGTTAACGGTTGGCCTCGATGACCTTAAAGTTGTCTTTCAACCAAAAGCGTTCTGTGATCCTAAAGAATATTCAAAGAGAGGTGGCAGACAAGGAGCCATGTATTTTTTCACTCGTGTAAAGGCACTGGCCTGCAGCAGGAGCAGTGATTCTTCAGCTGGTTGCCCACGGGCTGATTCTGTTCCTTGGATCTGCTGCCGCCTCCTGGTCTTCTCTGGAGATGGGAAAAAGAGCAAGTCAGTCCAGCACACCCAGCTGGAAACAAGTTTCCATTACAATGGTGAAATTAATCAAGGGAAGGTTACTTTTTCTGGAGTCATGGAACATCAGGGCCAGGCTGCTGGAGAGAATGCAAGTGGCTGAGATTTTGGATCTGCCTTCTGCTTTCCCAGCTTCATCCTTCAGAAGCACAGACATGCACAACGGCCAGTATCTCACGGGGGCTTGCTTTCTTTCTGTTGTATAGCTCGTTGAATCCTCTGGCCCTACGGACTCCTGCGACCCTTCCCACTCCTGCGACTCTTCCTCCTCCTGCGATCCCTCCCCCTCCTCCTGCGACCCTCCCCCCTCCTCCTGCGACCCC
>VWYK01130496.1:5437-34778 GCA_013399775.1 Semnornis frantzii | reverse complement strand
GTGACCCTTCCCCCTCTTGTGACCCTTCCCCCTCTTGTGACCCTTCCCACTTCTGCGACTCTTCCCCCTCCTATGACCCCTTTAGTTCCGCTGCATATCCCGAAGAGATGAGCCCTGTTCCTGTGAAAAGAAGTACTCCAAAATCTCCTCTTTACAACCATCAAGGAGAAGACAGCTGCATTATCAGGGTCAGCGTAGAAGAGGGCAATGGAAACATGTACAAGAGCATCCTGGTGAGTGGTGTGGAGCAGCAAAATTCTCTTGGTGCTCGTGATGTCGTCAGCCAGGCTGACTTAAACAAAATGGTGCTTTTAGTTGTGAGAACACTGAGCCAAGCCATCAAACCTGGCTTAAAGGCAGTGACAAATGCCACAATTAAAGCCAGGTGCAGTATGGGATGAACAAGAGTGGTGAAAACAGCATCCTTCTGGAAGGTTCTGCTCTTGAAGCCAAAGCTTGTATTGGATCAAAACAGTAAAGGTGAAGCATCATGACCAAGTGCAGGCTTTGTTCTCCTGCCCTTCTGCTGGGGCAAGCTGCTTCTGTGCAAGCTTTGATCCAGGATTTTCCTGGAGGCACTTTACCCAGCAGCTGGTTTCTGGAAGTGGGCAGCTGTAAGACAGGAAGCTGATAAGCCCCCTTCATTACACAGTTTTGCTGAGAAGGTTGCCAGCAACCAGCATGCAGGGGGTCTCCCTTGGTGCTGGTTCCAAGCAGAGGCAGTGCAAGGTCCATGGGTGCCATGAGTCACACACACACAATCTCTGCAGGTAACTGATGGAGACTTAGCTGCTGAGCAAACGCTCTGGGTTCCCTAGGACCTGAGGGACAAACATACAGAGGGGCAGTTTTTAGGTTTTAATGGTGGGGGCTTGGAAAGGACCTCTGGGGATCATCCAGTCCAAACCTGCTGAAGCAGGGGCACCCACAGCACATTGCAAACAATCACAATGTCCAGGTGGGTTTGGATTCCCTGCAGAGGAGAATCCACAACCTCTCTGAGCAGCCTGGCCTCATCCTCTTGGCCTTCACCCATTCACCATTCATCAATGCTCTTGCTGAGCATTGATCAGATCCCCTCTCAGTCTGCTTTTCACCAAGCTAAACAGCTCCAGGTCTCTCAGCCTTTCGTCATCACAGAGCTGTTCCAGGCCCCTCGGTACCTTTGTGCCTCTCTGTAGCACACTCCAGTAGTTCCCTGATCTTTTGAACCAGGGAGCCCAGGACTAGACTCGGCACTCCAGACGTGCCATCACTCTAGGGCTAAGTGAGGGGGAGGAGAATCTCCATCAATCTGCTGGCCACACTCTTTTTCAGTGCACCCCAGGAGACCATTTGCCGCCTTAGCCACAAGAGCAGATTGCTGACTTACAGTGAACTTATCCACCAGCACTCCCAGGTGCTTCTCCACAGAGCTGCTTTCCACAAGGCCCACCCCTCACCAGTACAGGTGCAGAGGGTTGTTCCTCCCCAGATGCAAGACTCTACATTTGCCCTTCTTGGACTGATGAGGTTGAAATTGCAAACAGCTGTTTGTTTCCCAGGGCCTGACAAATGTGGCTCCTGGCAAGACAAAGCCTCCTTTTGACTGTAGCTCTCTCTCTGCAGATAACAAACCAAGAGAAAACGCAGACAGTCATGCAGAAAGCAATGTCTAAACATAACCTGGAGGCTGAGGCACCTGAGAATTATGAGCTCGTCCAGATCATCTCTGAGGACAAAGGTAGGCAAACAGCTAGGAGATCTGGTGGCTGTCTTTGAATACTTAAACAAGCCTGTAGGAAAAATGGGAATTCTCTCCTGGCTTTCCTTCTAAAGCCTGCTCTGGCCTCTTTTTTTTTTTTTTCAGAGCTCGTGATGCCACACAAGGGGAATGTCTTCTATGCCATGAACAGCCATGTAAATTATGACTTTGTTCTTCGTAAAAAGCCACCAGTTTCTGGCCAGGGGAAAAGGAAGGGGCTCTCCAACCTACGACTCCACATGAAAGCCCCAAGGTCATCATGGAATCTGTAGGAATTGCCATTGAGGAAAAAAAAAAAAAAAATTTAAATGGAAACTAATTTAAATTAATCATTGGCTGCAAGAACTCCACCATCACTACCATGCAGTGTTACAGCATTCCACTCTGTAAATAGTTGAGGCTAAAATGCCATGTGAACATTTGGTAAAACTACAGCAAGAGTCTCTCCTGCCTTGCAGCCAGATCCGAATGGACAAGACATGGATTTTACAGGAGAGTACAGACTGGAATTATCTTTTGGTTTAGTTGTTTGTTTGTGATTTTATTTTTTGCACATTAGGACTGCAACTTTCGTCTTAAAAATGCCACCCAAGCCAACTATTTTTGTGAGAAAACATTTGCCTTTGTGCCAGTATTACACAGAAGAAGAATGTCTAAATTTATTTTTATACAACTGGAGAAGAAAAGTCTCAACCCCATTCCGCCTGAACCAAGGAGCACCGGTTTGCAGAAGGTGCAGGTGAGCTGCAGGCCACCAGTGGCTCCTGCCGTCAGGAAAGAGGCAGGACAGGTACATGCCCTGAAATCGCCGACGGTGGCAGGACCTGCGAGTCCGGGCGCTGCTTTCACACAGTTGGCAAACTTTTTTGCACTTGTTCCACACCAGAACACTTAACCCTGTTTTGGATTTATTCCTTCTCCAAAGAACTTTCCAAGAAAGGACTGCGCTTGCTTTTGGATGAATGTCATGGTTTGCTCAAGGACAAGGCAAGCACCATGCTGTGGATTTAGGTCTTGGCTAAATGCCGCTGCAAGATGGTTTGCCTTTTCCTTTGCTAACCCCTGAACAGAAACCAGTGCCTTCTGCATGTGCTCTGAAATGACTGATGTTCCTCTGAAATGATTGATGTTCCCCTTTGTAACGTGCAATAACTTGGAGAGCAGAACTTTTAAATCACATCTTCATTCCTGAAGGGCAGCTCCATCACCTTGTATTTTAAAAGTGGGCATTGAGCAGAGAGAGAGCGTGCCAGGTTTTACCTGTCACCCCACCACCCCAGAGAGGTTTTATACACAATCTACAGGCACCTCTCTCGCTCTTTACCTAAATCAGTTCCTGACATGGTACATCTTTCAGCTGGAATGAAGAATCCGGCTGGAAGGAACAATGTAATAATCTATTCTCTGACAAACTAAAGAATGGCTTTATTGAGTCTCTTTTCCCTCAACACAGACCTCATTGGAGAGCACAGTTAGTTACATGATGTGTTTTTAAAAGCCATAAATGAGACATTGGATTGTAAGCAGCCCTTACTGAACTGGCTGCCTTGGAAAGATATTAGGATTAATTAAACTGAGAGATGTTAGGATTTAATGAAGAGACATTGGTATTAGCTAAAATAAGATGCATTGGAGTTATTTAAAAGAATAGACATTGGGGATAGCTAAAATAAGCCCCAGAACTCCCATGAGTTGTGTAGCACTAATTCTTGGAACTGGGCACAGTTTACACTGCCCATCAGTGATAACCTGACACTGACAGTGCTGAGCTGCACTGTCTTTTACACTACCTGAAGATCCATCACCTGTCTTTACAGCAGCAGTACCATGCAGGTCCTAATCTCAGCAGTTGAAGAACTCCCGTCTGGTGTCTGTGAGAGGGTGAAGATGGTGAATTTGTAACTGAGCCTTAGCCTTTTGCCCAGATTAAGGCAGGATTCCAGAGATGTGAGAGCTTTTTCTTTCTCTCAGTGTAAGCATGCATTGATGTCTGTCCAGTGCCTGTTGTTAAGTGGAACGTTGCTCACTCGGAGGGTATGTGTCTGTGTTAAGGGGAATGTTCTTAATTGCTTACTTGTACTCTTTATATACTTGTTCTATAAACCTTTTCCCATCAGTATTTGCTTGGTGTGAAGCTGTTTCCTTAGTAGATTTTATTACTGCATGCCCATTGCATTGCGGTTTTTTAGATCTCACACCTCTTCACTTCCCTCACTCCTTCTCTTCAGCCTCACCAGTTTAACTGATTGAAAGCTGTGCTCAAATTGTTCCAGCTCCCACAACTCCTCTTTCTGCTACCTACAGAACCTGGCACACCACATTTTGCCTTGTATTCCTGTTCAGATGCGAACCTTCACTTCCAGTGTCCCTTCAGCATTTTTACTCTCCAACATCACATGCAGTGACGCTGTCAGTGTTACCATCGTGCTGCTTTTCTTGAGTTGCTCAAAGTGTTTATGAGGACAGCTGCTGTCTTTCTTCAGCAGTGGGGATGGAAAAATACCCCAGCCTCTTACCAACGTTACCCACTGAGGTTACCCAGAGAGGTGGTAGATGCCCCAACCTAGGTCAGGTAGGTGCCTAAGCAAATGCACTGGGGTGATTTTTGCTCTGCTGATGTTTCCACTTAGCTCCCAGCCAGCCCACTGAACTCCTGCAGCATGCAGTGGACCACGCACAGCTGCTGCCGCTGCTAGAATCAGAATGATTTGGGTTGGGAGGCACCTTTAAAGGTCATCTGGTCCAACTTACTTCCCTGCACTCAGCAGGGTCACCTGCAACTCCAGCATGTTGCTCAGAGCCCCAGACAACCTCACGTGGAATGGTTCTAGGGATAAGGCATCTACCACCTCTTTGGGCAACCTAGGTCAGTGTTTCACCACTGTGTGTCAAAAATTTCTCCTTTCTATCTAGTCTGAACTTCCTTCTTTTTGTTTAAAGCCCCTTGTCCTGTCACAACAGGCCCTGCTAAAACATCTGTGATAAAAAATAAACTGTACCGGAAGTACTGGAAGACTTAACAAATACAATCAAAAAAACCTCAGCCTCCCCCAGCATCCAACCCAATTCCACTGACAGCATCATCTGGAAAAAACAGAGTGTTCCCGACACAGGTGAATTACTCCCTTGGGTGGGGAAAAGGGAGGTCTCTCTGGTAGCTAGAGAGATGGGTCTTTCACCCAGGCAGTGGTGAGGTGTGTGAACACAGCACAACGACAATGAGGTTTTAGGTGGACTAAGCAGCCACAATGTTGGATCAGAAAAACCACACCAGGCCAGAGGAACTCACCCACCCACTGCTGCCTCATCCCTGCTGTTCAGATACACATTAGTGGGACTGGAAACCTTTGCAGGTGCCATGCCAAGCTGAAGCGCTGCTCCTTTGGTGCACCCTTTCCATCACAGCTCTGGCAGCCACCCAGCCCTCAGACAGCATTAGCAAATGCCCAGAGAAACAGCTATGCTGCAAAATCAGACCAAATCTTAAGGGAAACATTAACAGGACTGAAAAACTTGGTAATGTGGTTCTCATAATGGAATGGGAATGACCCAGGCTGTGCATGGTGGCCCCTAGCAGACCTGCTCCCCTTACCATGTTGCACAGGNAACTTGGTAATGTGGTTCTCATAACCCAGTGACACCTGGCAGTAGGCTGGGTGCTCACCAGTTCACAGATGTCCTGCTTCTGAAGGCCACACCAAACTTCTTACCAACATCTCTCAGGTGATCATGCTGAGCAATACTTCAACCAGATCAGACTTGCCACTTGTACAGTAAAACCTGAGGAGGAAAGAGAGGGCTTGTCAGAGGAATGACCCAGGCTGTGCATGGTGGCCCCTAGCAGACCTGCTCCCCTTACCATGTTGCACAGGCACCTGGTGAGCCTGGACGGCAGAAGGAGCATAGCTTCCAGGCAGTAGTTGTAGAACAGGCACATGTATAGAGCTAGTGACTGAGCTGAGAAAGCTGAGAAATTCTTAGAGCTGCTGTTCCCCAACCAGGGCTACTGCTAACCAATGAAGAACACACACAGATGCACAGCTTGCACCAGGTTCTATGTATTATCAGACCAGCTGACAGGTAACAACAGAGCTTCTTCAGCAGAAAGCACAATATTGGTCAGTAATTATTAAAAATAAACAACAAAACTCTGAACAAACCAAGCCAGTCACACCTACTGAACTGCACAGACCTGCTAGCAGGTGAGTCTCCAGACTGCAGATCCCGAAGGACATCCTCCTGTACCACCAACAGCCTGTAGCTTGAGGTCTGTGCTAGCCAACTTAAGCAGCGGTGGTCCATGACCACCTGGCCTCTTAGAAAAGTTTTAAAAGAGTAAAACAAACACCATACTGTGCTGGTGTGTTAGCCAGATGCAAGTACACAAGAACTCACCCCAAAATAAAGAGAGACAAGTTTGCTCTTCACATGAAAAAATTATCCAGGTGAGTTGCCTTTTGTTACTGTAATGCACAATTCTGTCAAGGCTGTCAAGAACAGCACAGCTGACAAGGTTAACTGCAGTTAACACTGCTGTGGGTTTTGTTCTTACAAGGAGAGTGTCAAGCAGTTCATAATCAAACCTTTCAGATTTGAAGTTCCTAGAAGTCCTGCACTTGGTTTTATGGCCTAATTAAACAGGCCTGCAAACAGGTTGTCAGGATTTGTTTTCTTCAAGGAGTAGATTGAGGCAGGGGGTGAAGCAGGGACGTGACACAGGCTAACTCTGCCTGTATTCCCTTCAGGACAAAAAAAAAGCAAACTCCACTTTTCTCTGCCAGCTTCCAAGACTTGAGCCATACAAAGACATCAGTTCTGGACTGAGAGCCCTGTTTAGGTGAAATCAAGAAAGCTTTGAAGTTTGAGGAGGGAAGCTATAGAAGCATGACGAGGGAGAAGACACAGTAGAGGAGCACTGCTCCAATGCATGGAAGAGCTTTGGAAAACATCTTGATTCTGATAGGGATCTCTGAAAAACAAAGCCAAGTGACCCAAACTCGGTTGTACCCTGTGAACAGGGTTGTAGAAGCCTACAAACCTACAAGGAGCAACAGCCCAGTTACAGCTACCCAGGAAGGCATTAACACTTGTACACCTCTATATATTAATCTTTATAAATACAGTATTCTACAGCAGCAACTGTAGAAAGACGTCGTTCAAGGTTGGCTTTTCACAAAAGCTTGTGAGGACTTCTGTTCAGATCTCTTCTTGTTCAGATCTCTGCTTTTTTTTTCTGCCAGTCTTGTTCTTTTTCCTCCTTCATCTCCCACCCAGTCCTAAGAGGCTCAGTTTGTTATCAGGTTCAACTGTGGCGCTTTGCCATTTGAAGCAGTGGGAAGGAGACCACATGAAGAGCTGCTCTACAACTTTCAAGGGTGAAAAGCTAAAGTGTGAGGCAGGTTCATCTGTCAGCAGAGCCCTGGGGAAGTGGGCAGTCATAGCTCATCCCTAGAGGATGGCATGTTGAGGGATGACTGGGAAGGCAGGGCATCCTTGTTCTGGGCATCGCTGTGGATCTCGCCCTGCTGTCGCGACTTCCAGGAGTGTGTTCTGTCCCAGTCTGTTGACACGGTCTCGTTGTCCCAGATGGTAGAGGTCTCTGTGTCACTGAGGTAGCCCGGCTGCCCTGTGTAGTGGGTGGGGTAAACAAGCAGGGGTTCTGCTGAAAAGGCTTTCAAGTCTCTGGACTCGTAGTACTCCATGTACTTCGTTCTAAAGAGGAGAAAAGAGTCACCAGTAACAGAGTGAAGGTTCATTGGTAGCACTGCTTAGAGCTGTGAGACAGAAGCCAATCCACTGAGCAAACACGTCTCAGGGAGTGGAGTGAGTTTCTGGGGTGGAGTCTGACTCTCTACAGCCTTACAACCACACACAACCTATACAACCAAAGCCTCTTACCAGAGAGCCAAGTGTCTCAGAACCAGCTCTGGAGCTAACAAACCAACCAAGGACAAGCAGCCCCACACCAGGCAGGGACCACAACCCTTCTGCAGCAGGTATGCCACCTTTTCTGATCTGTGTCAAGAGTTCTGCTGCAGACAACCAAAAAGCACTGAGGAAGGAGCAGCATAAGCAGCAGCCCTGCCCCTCACCAGCCAGTCTACAGAAATGAGACACATGATCTGCCTTAAGATCATTCAGCAAGACCCAGCTCATGCCAACTTGAGCAACAAAGGCAACCTACTTACACAGGGTGTTTGTTGTACATGACTGGCAGAAATTCATCTACAGGCAGCATCTTGCTGAAGGGCTCAGCTCCGATGAGTTTCCGAGCCCCTTGGAAAGAGATGGCGTAGCCCAGGGTCCAATATGAGTAATCAGCTTCCACCAGGTTCATGACATTGGGAACGGCTTTCTCAGGCTCCTGCACCTGCATCCTTTTCCGGCCAATGTAGCTTG
The DNA here is from genome assembly GCA_013399775.1 of Semnornis frantzii. Taxonomy (NCBI): domain Eukaryota; kingdom Metazoa; phylum Chordata; class Aves; order Piciformes; family Ramphastidae; genus Semnornis; species Semnornis frantzii. Next base: position 26,635 of record VWYK01130496.1, on the reverse strand, counting down.
AAGGGCAAAAAGAACCAAAGTGAATCTGCAGCAGTTAGAACCACACAACTGTTCACCTCAATGCCCTTGCAAAGGGTCAGTTCAAGAAGTAATCCTTGACCAGATTCACAGATTTCCAACCTTCACTACTCCCACACATCCAAGTCTTAACCCCATGACACAGCTCTGAACTTCATAAGGGAGCGAAGATGGCAACATCCAAGCCTCAGAACTGAGTGTGTCAGGCAGTCTGTCATAGCATTTCAACAGCTACTGCTGAAATCAGCCACCACCACCCACAAAGGGCAGTAATGGTACAGAATGGACATTCCAGCATCAGCCTGCCTGGCAGGCAGATCCATCTCGATGGGAAGAGCCCCCAAGAAGTGTCTGCCACCTTCCCCTGTACTACAGCATTAACCTGTGTCTCGATCATGGCACAGCAGGTGCTGCTGACCTCCCCCACATGCACAGGAGTTCCTTGGTGGCCGAGGGCCAGTGACTCACATAAGCTCCCAGTCTAGCTGGGCTTGTTCAATGTCATCCATCAGCTTCATCAGCTTCCTTTTAAACTGGTGTTCGAAGCGTACATCATCCTCAATAACAAGTGTCTTCTCCAGTTCTCTGTTCACCACCTGAAACAAGAGGGGTCAAAAGTGATCACAGGAGCCCTGAAATGGCTTTAGTCATCCTGACCTGGCACTGCCTTCTAAACCATGAAGGCAGGGAGGGCAAAGAACAGCTCCCAGATTTACAGTGCAGCTGGGAGAGACAAGAGTCAATGTGAATAGGTCTGAAAAGATCCTGTGGCTGAGCATTTGCACCCTACGAAAGCCTCTCATCTGATGTGGCATCGCCTAGAATCCATGAGCCACCTTCTAGCATGACCACAGCAACCACTTCCTCAGAGGAATGTGCAGCAGCTTTAGACACCAAAACTACCCTTTTGTTGGAAGAAAACATTCCTGGAGTCTGGGAAGGAAGACAATCCAAAGACTGGCCCTGATGACCTGGAGAACACATATACAAAGGTTTCCTACATGGAGGTTCCCATGTTATCATCTGGATGCTGGTGACTGAGAAGTGTCTGCCTGAATTCTAAGTAGTGAAGTCCTCCTTGTGTCTTGGCTGTTGGGAACAGTGCCTACTGAGAAGTGCTGCAATGGAACACCTCTGAAAGCAAAGGGCTGGCTGAATTTGGGTAGCCACCACCATCACCCAGTCTTTTTTAGCAGCAAGTCTTTCTCTCTTGTCTCCATCACACCATAACTGAAATAGTGCCACAGAATCATTTAGGTCATCAAGTCCAACGGTTAACCCAGAACTGCCAGGCCACCACTAAACCATGCCACTTAGTACCACAGCTACATGGCTTTGAATTGTCTCCAGCCATGGGGGCTCCACTGCTGCCCTAGGTAGCCTGGTCCAGGCCTTGACAAACCTTTCGGGGAAGAAATTATTCCTCATGTCCAACCTAAACCTGCTCTGGTACAACTTCAGGCCTGTCTTGTCACTGTTTACATGGGAGAAGAGACTGACTCACACATGGCTCCATCTTCCTTTCAGAGAGTTGTGGAGAGCCAGAAGGTCTCCACTCAGTCTCCCTTTCTCCAGGCTAAACAAGCAGCCCCTCAGCTGCTCCTCAAAAGGGTGCTCTAGGCCCTTCACCAGCTTCATTGCCCTTCTCTGGATGTGCTTCTTGTAGTGAGACTCCCCAAACTGAAACCAGTATTTGAGAGGCAGTCTCACTAGTACCAAGTAATAATCCCTACTACCAGTCACAGTGTCAAGCTCTGTAACTCCACCATCTCTGACCAGCATAGCCCAGATCCTCTCAGATGTCACTCCCCAGGAGACCAGGGACAGATGGAAGCTGCAGGTTTTATCACCTAAACAAGATCTCTTAGCTCAGGCAACAGAGATCTCTGTTGTTAGGAATACGACAGAGGAACTCAAAAAAGTCAATCAGTGGAGTCACTGGAATGTGCCTCACTCCAGATGCAGAACAAGGGAAAAAAACAAGAGGGCTTTTAACATCATGGGTTCTTCACAAGCTTCTTGCCTTTTCCCTCAGCAAACTTGCGCCAAGCAGCTACTGGATGTTTTGCAGGACCTGTCATGAAAATGTCCTGAAAATGTTCTGTTCGTCAAAACAGCCTTCTCTGTTCAGCATGGAGAGGAGAAGGCTCTGGGGAGACCTTAGAATTGCATTTCAGTATCTGAAGGGGACCTAGGGGAAGACTCGGGAGGGACTATTTAGAAGGCCTTGTAGTCATAGGACATGGGGCAATGGTTTGAAACTGGAGCAAGGTAAATTGGGTTGAACATTAGGAGGAAGTTCTTCACAATCAGAGATGTGAAATACTGAAACAGGTTGCCCAGGGATGTGGTGGAGGCCCCATACCTGAAGACATTCAAGGTCAGACTTGAGCCCCTGGGCAACCTGATCTAGTTGGGAGATGCCTCTGCTCACTGCAGGAGAATTGGACAAGATGACCTCTGAGGGTTCCTTCCAGAGCAGTGCATTCTATGATTCTTAAAATCGCTCAAGAGATGTTGGCAAATGGAGAGCAGAGCTAAGAAAGTTCAAGAAAACTCCTGTGTGTGATCCCCTACAAAGCAAGGAAAATGGTTCCATCCAAGAATCCTGCACTATATGGGATGCTCTGCCCCAGCACTGGCTGCAAACCTTCTGCCCACAGCACCATCCTGCAGGAACCCCAAGGCACCCACCCACTCCTTACCTCCTTCCAGATGTAGTAGTGACTAAGGAAGCAGCCAATCTCTCCCCTGGTTAGCGGCCTGGAGGAGTAGGGGTCCCGGTAACCTGGGAGCATATCGATGCTGAGAGCCTTGAGCTGGCTTGTATTTAGTGTTCTGAGAAACAGAGAGTATCTGTCACCACTTTCGAACAAAGTAAATTCAAGTCAGGCACAGACACTACAGAGAAAAGCTGCTGGTGTCCAGAGAAAAGCTGTATCTTGAGAAATTCCTCCACTTGTTTAGCTCCAATACCTGGAGAAGCCTACAAGAAAGCTGTGAAGAGACCTTTTACAAGGGCTTGCAGTGATGAGAGGGATTATGGATTGAAGCTAGAAGAGGGAGACTGAAGATTAAGAGGAAATTCTTTACAGTGAAAGTGGTGGGACATTGGAACAGGTTGCCTAGGGAGGTTGTGGATGCCCCCTCCCTGGAGGTGTTCAAGGCCAGACTGGATGAGACTTGGTCACCCTGCTCTAGCAGAAGGTGTCTCTGCCTATGGCAGGGGGTTCAGAACGAGATGAACTTTAAGGTGCCTTCCAACCCAACCCATTCTATGAATCCATGAAAAATCTAGAGAAAAGTTAACTTTTAGATTTACATTTCTAAACCAAGCAGACAAATCATCTCCTCAACTTTGCCAACTACTTCTTGTAGGACTATCAATCTGTCAGGTGTTTGGCTGAGATGGTTTTCCTAAGAGGTCTCGGTAGGGATCCAAGTCTCAAAAGACCGCTACACAGCATATGGTGTCCTGTCTCCCCGTGGTCTTTCTGCAACTCCCAGCCTTACATTTCTGCCTTGATTTCTCATTGTGAAAAGGTCTCAACTCTGAAAGGGCTGTGTGAGGGTTACTGCTGTGGCAGCATAGCTGTGTAGCACTAGGATGGACCATCTTCCCCAGAAGATGTTTGCTCTCAAACACTTTCACTGCTGACTCCTCCACAGAAATCAGTTTGATTTTAGCCTCTTAGTCTAAACCACACTGCTCTGGTTCTTGTCCCAAACACTGTTAAGAAAAGAAAGTGTATTCACTTCTGCCCCTCAGCACACCCCTGCCCACCAGAAGGGAAGTCCAAGGAGATGGAGGTGTGAAGCAGTTACACACAAAGCACTCTGCAAGCATTAGTGACCCCAGCTGAGACTCACTTTCCGTCCACAGCCTCCACTATCTTGACTGCAATCTCCTGCTCATAGAGAGTCCGCAGCATCCGATCCCGCCTGTCTTTCCGGCGCTTCAGGTTGATCATGAAGATCTGGGTAGAAGATGAAGACATCAGGCTTGGAAATGGAGAAGAAAAGAGAGTTCTGCTCCACTCTTCCCCAGCAGCCCCCCTGGAAAAGCAGATCCTAAGAAAATACTTGGGTGTGATTCTATTTCAGGTTGCTTAGAATTGCCCCAAAACTGGGGTTGGTTGTGAGTTGAACGCTTAGAGGCTTGTTCTCTAAACAGCTGTATTTTGGTGGATGTTCTGAGGGAAAACTTGCTCTTCAAGGATGAATAAAGGTGGGAGGAGACCAGTCACAGCCAAGCCTATAATTTCCAAAGATCTAGGATGCTTTGATTTCTATTAAGCACAGAGTAACATGGCCACCTCCAGCCCCAGTCCCAGAGGAACACTGACCCACATGCTTCTCCACAATGCCACCACTCCCTGTATTTAGGATTATCAGTGGAGCCACCATCCAAGTACAAAGACACTGCAGAGATTTCTGTAATTCAAGCACTGAAAATCCAGTGCTGCCCCTGTCAGAACAGAGCACCAAGACCAGGTACAGAGCTGTCTGGTCAAGGCTCCCTCCAAGCCTTGAGGAGACAGAAGAGGGCAGAGGATTGAAGGCCTCACTTGGAAGTAAACTGCAGAGGGTCAGGGATATTTTTCGGTCCCAGGTAGACAAGTACAAGTGCAGCCTTGTAGCCTGTGGAGCAAAACCTCATCCCAGTAAGAAGTGGATCAAATTCCAGCTCAATGCAAATGCAAAAATAATAAATTGGATAAATAAAGCACAGCCACAAAGCACAACATGGAAAAACCCTGCACCAGCTGTGTCCTAAGCACAGAGGCTCAAACACCCGTAGCCAAATCAGGTTCAGGCTTTCCAAGCCATGAAAACAGATGTAGGAGAATAGGCCATGAGAACAAAGGCTGCCCTGATCACCACAACTGCCTCGGTCACGCTGCCACTGCCACCTTGGCAGCTGCACACACAGGGCTTGCCGGCTCTGGGAATAACACAGACACTGGGTAATTCAGATCTGCACAGCAGATCCTTCCCTGGCCCTCTCCCTCTCTCCACAACATGAGGCAGGGCTGGAAGAGGGATTCCTGCACAGGCTAGGGGACTTGTATGTGTCAGTAACCATCTTTCCACTTTACTTTTACTTAAGGCTGTAGTGGAAAAGTGTGAGGACCAAGGAGGACAGAGGGAGAGCTGCCTCAGAAAGGAGGTGGCATGCATAGTGTTCAGCCCTCCTGGATGTACCCAGCATGGGAGAGAAGCCAGCAGAGAGCCTGGATTCCCAGCTGCTCCGGGCTCTCCAGTGTCTCTCAGCTGAGGTAAACTGTTCCCTTCTGGCACTGGAAAGCAGAAGAGGTTTCCCAAAAGACCAGTTTTTTGTTGCAGAATGAGATGACTACCAAGAGGAATGAGTACAAGAACTGGGGAGCTAAATAACCTGATTTAGAGCCTCACTTGGCCATTTCCTCCTGTCTGGGTTAATTAAACACAGAATCAGTTTGGTTGGAGAAGACCTTTAAGATGACTGAGTCCAAGAGTTAACCCACTGCAAGGCCACCACTGAACCACATCCCTCAGCACCACAGCTACATAGCTATAAAATTCTTCAGGGCTGGTGACTTCATCACTTCCCCCGGCAGCCTGTTCCAGGCCTAGACAACCCTTTGGAGGAAAAAATCATTCCTAATCTCCAACCTAAACCTCCTCTGCCATAACTTAAGGCAGTTTCATCCTAACACTTGTTACAAGGTTTCCCTTAAGGCTTTTTTTTTCCAGGCTAAAACAACTCCAGCTCCCTTAGCTGCTCTTCACCACACCTGTTCTCCAGACCCTTCACCAGCTTCACTGCCCTTGTTTGGACCCATTCCAGCACCCCAATGTCCTTGTTGTAATGAGGGACACAAAACTGAACCTAGTATTTGAGGTGTATCAGAGTACCAACATAAAAACATTCATACCAGCAAGACAGGAAGTCCCAAGACTTGCTGGGCACTGCCCTTACAGACAATCCTGCTCTTCTAATCAAGGGGTTTGTAGCGGCTACAAAGTGCCTGCAGACCTGACTGGCCTCACTCTCCACAGCTAGTGCCAGAGGGAACAAACATGCATTGAGTCCTTTACTTTCTGCTTCCACAAGCTCAGAAGTCTTCCCTGAATAAAAATGGCTTTTTCTTCTTGGAAAGAGCTGAAGTCCAAAAGGAGAGTGATTGGGAAAGAGCCAAGGGAAATGGCTGGAAGCTAAGCTACAGGCAGAACCCAGCTCCTCTAACTGATAAACAGGAAGAGAAGACAAAACAATGGCAGAAAAATAGGTTCCTTACTTCATCAAATCCCATCTTGTCAGGGTTCTTCGGAGGAACAGAGACATACTGAGAGGGTTCAATGGGAGGACGGTCAACTGAAAGAGAGGAAAGATCCCAAGAATCACCCTAATGTACGAGCTGCAGTAACAGGACATATCCATATGTGTTTTCACCACTGGGGTTAAAAAGCTCCAGAGAGCCAGGATCTGAGCTCTGTACAAGAGTGGATGTAACAGAAAGATTCCATGTTGCAAAGCAGAAGCCAGCAGCCACATGCCCTACAGACTTCAAGACAAAACCAAGGTTCTGCAGGATCCTTTCTGCAATAAAGATACAACTTTGCATCTAATACGGGAAAGTGAAGTAGTTTTGTGAATGGAGTTCACCTGAATGTGATTATATCCCTAGGTAGGAAAGGGGTGGGGAATGGAGAACTGCATATCTAACCAGTGCGGCAGCAGTCAGAGCAGGCTGCAGGCCTCCCAAGCGGAAGAGAGCTGGGCCGCAGGCAGGACAGCTCTACAAACATGAACTTGAAGGGGTGGGTCCATCATGGCAAGGCACAGAAACTTACTCATGGCCTCAATCAGTGTGTGCACAAAGTTCTCTGTTTCTTCTTGCAGCGACTGGTGTGATTTCAGGGGCATGGGAAGGAAACCATAGTGCTCACGGTTGCAGATAAACATCTGTATGCCTGGGAATCACACAAAGCCAGGAATTAGAGACAGGTCTTTCACCAGTGGATTATGCTGCTCTGTTGCTATGTAGCCACAATCAAACACCTGCCCAGACCTCAGTCCCAAGATGCTTTGCTCAATAAGCAAGCAATTACAAACCATAATACAGCTATTTTCTGGTTTATTTGGCCAGCAGCAAGTCACCTCTCTCATCAAATGAATTTCTACTTGCTCCCTAACAGCAGTTTTCTCCCAGGAGGGACTAGGAACCCTCTTCTTAACCCAGAGGAAAAGTCGTCTTTGGCATTTTCCTTCATGCTACAAAAACGGTCCTACAGCAGAGGGCAGAACTGGCCCTTAGCAAAAGCTGTATCCAACCACTGAATCGTTTGGGTTAGAAAAGACCCTGGAAACCATCAAATCCCACTGTTAACCCAGCGCTGCCAGGTCACCACTAAACCATGTCCCTCAGCACCACACCTACACAGCTTTGAAATCCTACAGGAATGGGGACTGCACTTCCCTGGGCAGCCTGTTCCAGGGCTTGACAACCCTTTGGGGGAAGAAAATGTTCCTAATGTCAAACCTAAACCTCCTTTGATGCAATTTCATCCTATTTCCTCTTGTCTATCCTTTGTTACTTGGGAGAAAAGACTGACCCCAAACTTGCCACAATCTTGCATCAAGACAACTGCAAGTAAGTGGGGAGTACCACAGAAACACCCATCCCCAAAACCCCACCTGCATTGCTCAGTCCTGGCCCTCACCTGACAAATCCCTTCATAGGCCCAGAGCCAAAAGCAGGAACAGGTTTTCACCTGTCAAGGAAGTCAGCCTCAAGTGGTGCAACAGCTGGCACAGGAGCCAAGTGGGCTTCCATCTGCCACTGTGCTGAAGGAGAAGGAGCAGCAGTCCTGGGATGTTGTCTCTCTCTCCCTGTACAGACCCAGGGCTTAGCAATAGCCCTCTACTCCAACGGCCCTGCAGTGAGCAGAGACATCTGCAACTACAGCAGGTTGCTCAGAGCCCCATCCAACCTCACCTGAAATGATTCCAGGGATGAGGCATCTGCCACGGCTCTGGGCAAACTGAGCCAGGGTCTCATCATCTTCAGAGTCCTTCTGTCTTGTCTGAATCACCCTCTTGTAGTTTAAACACTTCACCCCTTGTCCTGCCACAGCAGGCCCTGATAGTCTGTCTCCAGGTTTCTTCTCTGCCCCTCTATGCACTGAAAGGGTACCAGAAGGTCTCCCTAAAGCCTTCTTTTCTCCAGGTTGAACAACCCCAATCCCAGCCTGGCCTCACTGAAGAGGGCTTCCAGCCCTCTCATTATTGCTGTGGCCTCCTCTGAAGCAGAGGTGCAGAATCCTTTCCCTTCCCCTGCTGCCCATGCTGCTGAGGATCAGCCCAGGACAGAGCTGGCTCTGGGCTGGCAGTGCACAGTGCCAGCTCATGCCCAGTTTTTCAGTCAGCAGCACCCTCAAGTCCTTCACAGGGCTGCTTTCCACCTCTTCATTTCCCAGCCTGGATTGATACTGAGGATTGCCTTGACCCAGATGCAAATACACTTGGCCTTGGGTAACCTTATGAAGTTCACCTGGGCCCACTTCTCCAGCTTGTCCAGGTCCAGGATTATATCCCATCCCTCCGGTGCTTCACCTGCATCTCTTAGCTTAGTGCCACCTGCAAGCTGGCTGAGGGTGCTTTTGATCCCACTGTGTCACTGATGAAGGTATTGAGCAGCACTGCTCTACAACCACTCCTGTGCCAGCCACTGCAGCACTTGAGCTTGGCTTACTCAAAGGTTAAGAGCTGGCTTGCTCGCTATCAGCTACAACAGCAGCAGCACTGGGCCTGATTAAATATCAGGCACCAAACTCAAAAGCTACATCCAGAAGAGCCAAGGGAAGTATTTCTGTTGTTTTTCATGGAGCTCTGCTAAGATTTTTTATTAATTAACCACAATCTGAAAGCTGCTAGAACCCATACTAGCAGCCAAGTAGATTTAAAGGAATTTTTTTTTTCCTTTTCTGTTTTAATCAATCCATCACAACCATACACCCCTCTTTGGGAAGCAAATGAAAAGCAGACTCTACCTGGTGTGTTGGTGCTTCCATGTATGAGTCCCCCTAATCCCTGGTATTTTTAGCAGAGCAGGATTGTCTGCATTAATGACCTCGGTGTTCCTACCATTTTAAGTTCTGCAAGTAAATTGCTGGCTGCTCTACTTGCCAAAACACATTCAGCTGTCAGCTGCAATTTAGGTAAAAGGCAGAATTAAAAAAAAATTGCTACCTGCTGACATTAATGGATTTGGCACTGATCTCATCAACTAATCTTATCTGGCTCACTGATCTCCGGTCTGCCCTTCCACTGCCTTAAACACTGCTAAGCTGCACAGAGTCAGCCAGTCCTTCTGCTCCTTCTGGAATAAAAGCTACTTTAGACAGTAAATCTACCTTAAAATGGGGAGGGGGACTTGCTTTCCAGCTCTGTTTTTATAATCAAATAACAAATTGGTACACAGGGCAGAAAGACAGAGATACTGTTGCTAGTCTTTGTGAGCTTCGTAGCCAGGCCCTGAAACTTCAGCCATATTTATGCAACCTAAATTTCTCCCCACATCCCTAGGACCAGCTCTTCCTGTTGGCTGGCTCTAGGTCTTCAGGGCCTCAGATCTTCCTGGCCAAACGCTATCTTGAGAATGCAAGGGACTTTACACAGTCTACTTCTGTCAATGAAGCACTCACACCAAATTTTGCTTTGAGTCAGTACTCCCCCCACAGGCCACATCCTCTCAGCAGAAGTGGGACAATCTTGGTGAAGCATCACAAAACAGTTGCTTCAAGCAATAGGTTTAGTGCCGAAAACCAATGGTTTCATCTGAGTTGTTTAAGTGCAATACTTGACCTGGATAAAAGTCGACATCATTTATGACTTCTCCTCAGAGCAGTTTCACTCACTTCCCTGAAGTTTACCTCAAAGTCCGTATGTGTTTTGCATTTCTGAACTTGGATGTCAACCTTTTATCCTGGGTGACAAAATTCAGCCCAGCACACAAGCCAACAATGCAGGCACATCGATGGCCCAGACTGCTGAAGAGAGCCATTCGTGTCATGGGGCAGTTGTGGAAAAAGGTGAAGGGTTTGAATCCCTGAAATACTTACTAAGCTGGAGCTAATGCGTGCAGCTACCACTTCCATTGGATGCTGCATTTCTGGGAAAACTGTCAGAAGGAACAAGTGGAGTAGGTAGATCTGAAGAAGCCTGTTTTGCTATCCAGACTTAAACCTCAACTCTCCTCTGGGACAGATATACTGATGACTTGACTCTTAAAGCCAGGGCCCAAATGTACCCCTTCAACTTCACATCTCCCCTCTGCCTCCCAGGGTCGCTAGCTTCAGCTCTAGCTGCCTCTGCTCTATGATTCACCTGTCTCATTTGATAACACTCATCAATCTCTTGAAGCTGACTTCTAAACTCAGCTCTGCTCAGTCTGCCAAAACCACACCATCTTTTCCAGCAAGAAAAACTGAAGTTCTGTTTGAAGTTTGTCAAGAACTTCAAACCAGAAACACCACTAAAAGGAAAGCTACCGTGCTGCTCTGGAAGCAGTGGGAAAGGCAGTTTTCCCAGTCTGTCTCCTCTGCAGAAGTGACTGCAAGCAACAAGAAGCTACACATCACTACCTCTCTGCCTGCCTGTCCCCCAGGAAGAGCCCTTCCTTCTCACCTTAACTTGGTCTCTCTTTTGCAAACAGAAGTTAACACCAACTGCACATCATTCAGAAGACCCCCAAGCAACTTCTCCTTACTTCTTCAACTCAGTAAGCCACCAAACCATCTGAACAGAAAAGTGTTTTGTTGGTGATCCCAAACTTTCCCCTTTTCAACACACGGGTCAAAGAACACCACAGGTAGCAGTTACAACAGCAGCTCTCCCAGGAGCTCCCTTCAGCTCTGACACTGTTCTACCAGGTAAGACTTTTCTGGGGAGAGAACACCCACCAGATCCCCCCCAAAAAAAAAAAAAAAAAATCACAGAATCATAGACTGGTTTGGGTTGGAAGGAATCTTTAAAAGGTCATCTAGTTCAACCCCCTGTGCAGTAAGCAGGGACATCTGTAACTGGATTAGCCCCAACAGCCTGACCTGGAATAGCTATGGTGATAGGAAATAACTGGGACTAAACATCCTCACCACAAATGCAAGCACCAGCAGCAGTATCGAACACTTAAGAACCACTGATTGCTCCAAGACTCTCAGAGCTCTCTGCAAACACCAACGGCCATTCCAGACAATGGAAGAGGACACTGAAGCAGTGACTTGGCCTGAAAGGACCCCAGTATTTCAGGTTAACAGAAATCCTCCCACTGTTTGGTAGAAACAGGTCCCAGTAATAGGTGGTACCTTTTCTCTCCAGCATACCCTATGGATCTCAAAGCAGCTCAGTGCTTAACTGGTGTACTGAAGACACAATGTTCAGTATGCAAATTTTACTGCTCCATGACCAGCTCTAACCTGCTCTTGCCTGCATGAGATTCTCTCTTAGCACAGCCCACTGAAAGTTGCACTGATTAAGCCTTCAAAAAGACAAAACCAATCCCCCCACACCTCTCAGAACTCATGCTGAGCTGCCGTGAAGGAAAGCCTCCTTGGCACTGTGCAAGACCAAACTGGGGTTTGTTTTCCACAAGGGCTACCCACATCCCACTCCTCAAGGATCTCCTCGAAGTGGTGCCTTATAAATCTCACCTACAGAATTCCAAACATCTCCCATTCTCACATCTTTCACTGGGGCTCACTACAGTCTACCCAAGGGCGTATACCATGTATTTTGTCTCTGAAACATTGACCCCATCTTGGGAATGGCTCCCGTGTCCTTCAAAACTGGGTTACTAGTCACATGCTGTTGGTTATCCCTGATCAGATCCAAACACGGGAAGGGAACAGGGTCTTAACTCACCGCTAATGTCAACATAGGACTTCTGACCTGTGAACTCAGAACAGAGATCTGCATGTCTCTGCTAGAGAAACCTCGTCAGTGAAGGCTCCAGACGTACCTGCCTGACGACTGGAGAAGGCAAAGACCATGATATCATCGAAGCTCCAGGTGTAGTCCTGGTGAGGGGGGTAGAATGTCAATTTGGTGGAGGCCTCCTTCCTTAAGTCAATGAGGAATGTGGAATGAATCATGGGGACAGCAAAACAGCCTGTCCTCTTCCATTCCCGGATCAGAGGATAATCCAAGGTCCTTCTGTAGTAGCCCTGCGATCACAAGAAGCCACTTGTTACAAGAGATTTGTTTCATAGATGATCCTCAGCAAAATCTCTCACCCTAGCCCTCCCCAGCAGAAAATATCAGTGCTCGGCTTTAAGTTGCTCCCACTGGGAGAGGGCTTGGCCAAGTATTTGGAAATAATCCTTGCCCCAAAAGTTAAAGCTTAATTTTCTCTCTCTTTAGCAGCTCTAGGAAATCCAAGCCTTTCTACTGCAGAGTTTCCCTGCAATAGAGATTCAGACACTGGAATATTTTCCCCTGGCTTTTCAAAACTGGTTTTGCACATAGGCTCTCAGATCTGAACCCAGAAGCTGCTGAGCATGCTTGACATCCTCTGTCATCAGCAGGCACAAAGGGCAATCAGTGCTGCACAGAATAGGACCTAGGAATTAATTCTCAAAGTGGCTTTAAAAATACGTTAAAATAATTTGCTTGACTGCAGTGAGGGCAACATCTCAGTCTCCACCAGCTGTGAAAGAATCCCTGCTGCCTCCATTCCAAAGCAAGCAGGTTTAATACTCATTTCTGAGTTCTTCCTACAGAGATTGCCCAAGGGAGGCAGAATCATGGAATCATTTAGGTTGGGAAAGACCTATAAGATCATGGAGTTCAGCCATTAACTCAGCACTGCCAGGTCACCACTACATGTCCCTCAGCGCCATATCTACAAGGCTTTTGTATCTCTAGAGGGATGGAGAGTTGACCACTACTCTGAGCAGCCTGTGGCACACCTGGACAACCCTTTCAGAGAAGATATTTTTCCTCATGTTCAGCCTCCTGCAGGACAATTTGAGGGTGTTTCCTCTTGTCCTGTCGCTTGTTATGTGGGAGAACAGACCAATCCCGACCTGACTTCAACCTCTCTTCAGGGAGTTGTAGAGAGCAAGAAGGTTTCCCCTCAGCCTCCTTTTCTCCAGGGTGAGCTCAGCTGCTTGCCACCAGGCCTGATCTCCAGATTCTTCAAGAGCTTGACTGCCTTTACTTGGACCTGCTCCAGCCCCTTAATGTCCTTCTTTTATTAAGGGCCCCGAAACTAAACCAAATATTCACCAGTGCTGAGTACAGGGGACAATCTGCCCCAGTCCTGCTGGCCACACTACTGCTGATAGAAAACAATGTGTTCTGATACAGGCTTCAATCAGCCCATTTATCAGTGACCACAAGATCTGACAGCCTTCCAGCCCTGCTGGTGCAACGCCCCCACTCTGCAGCTCACAACTGGTTTTGCAGATGCAGTATGTGTAAAGTTATAGGACCTGGAAACAAACATACTGAATTCCGCCAGAAAGAAGAGCTAAACGCACCAATTAGACATCTGGACATGACTGGTGGTTGAATCTAGAGCAGATCCTGGTCTTTACATAAATGGTGAGTCACTAAGAGAAGGTTAAAAGTTACTTTTGTGTTATATTTTCCAGGAGCATCCTAGCAACAGCTGGGCAAACCACTGTAGAACCACTTTACCCTGGGTCTGTGTGGAAGAATGGCGTGGTGCATTTCTCTGCGTAGCTGTTGATCCTCCCCTCTGCCCTTCAGTACTCACAGCACAGTCAGAAAGTCTCTCAAACACAACCTGTCTGATTTTCATGAAAAGGAGTAAGCAGACTTTACTTGAGTTCCCACTGAAAGAAGGGTTAAGACATTGGACCTTTTTAACAGCCATCTCAGAATGTCCACAGGTGACAGATGCTGGAAACTAATCTTTCCTCCTCCAGCCACTCACTGCTCATAAATCAGGTGTAGTCAGGAAAGACTCCCAGCTTGTCAGCACCGTCGCCATGCTCTCCTAAGGCTAGTTCATGACAACTAAACGCAAGCTGTCTGGAGCTGGGTTTGGCTTGCTGCTGCTCAATGCCAGAGGCCGTTTTAGAGCTCGCTCCAGCTGTTCCTCCCTCCCCAAGTCCCCAGGGAGATCATGAAGCTGTAGGACTGCAAGCACAGAAACAGGAAGTAGCAACTAAGAGAAAATTTTAAAAAATCAAGTAGGAAATTTCCTATTTGTTAGAGAAGCTTTTTTTCACCAGATTCTGCAAGATATATTTGCTCCTAGTTTTTTTACCTCTTATTTCTCAGCTAATGCTGTTAAGGATGGAAATTTACTACTGGAGAAGTAACACTGTGGGCCAAGGCTGAGGCTGGTGCACACAGGCACAGATCCACTTCAGCCTGTGACTGACATCAGTGGAAAACCTGGCCATCTAAAGACGTAAACTTAAAAACTTGATGGACAATGCCTTCATTATAAAATTTCTACCTCCATTCTAAAACAAAGCTTGAAACAAGTAAATACACCCAAACCAGTCCCTTCCTCTTATCTATTTACTTCCCAAGAATCTGGAAAGTTCAGGACTTTGTCCTGCTATTTTTACTCAGTTACTCTAAGCTGTGTAATTCCTTGCCCTAAGATGGTGTGGTGCCAAAAAAAGATGTAGATAGCGAGTTCTGTAAAAGAAAAAACAATCACTGAGAGCTTTGTAGACAAAGACCTCTTTCAAGAAATCCTAGAGAAGGAGACAGAAAAAAATATTTTGGAGTAGTATCATTCTCTTACTTGTTTGCCGTGCTCTTCCACTTGGAATATCCCTAAGCATCTACTAGGAACTGCTGCTATCAGACGGACCTTTGGCCCAATACAGCACCACTGTTGTCACTCTGCCTGTTGTCCCTACTTGTTTCCCTGGGAACACCAAAATAAAGGGGAATAGACTTTGCTCTTTGTTTCAGTCCAGCAATAATGACGATTAGTATCTGGAATAAAGCAAGAGTGGGGAAGGGGCAGGAGTGTGGAGCCTCTCTAAAATGACACTATTCACGTGTCCCAGGCTGACACACACAGCTTTGGCTTAAACGCATTTGTCTATGCAATGGGGCAAGATTGTCTTTATGAAGAAGGAAACATAAGACTAAGGCATGGAAGTAAAAAGGAAATCCTGAACCTTTCCAGAGAGAATATGTACAAAAAGGGAACATTTTCAAGAGGAAAACTAAACTAAACTAAAATCTCTCCTGTTATCATTCTGGGAGATGTGCAGTTTAGGATTCTGCCTCCTCAAAGCATGACAAAGCACGTGCCAGCAGCAGACTAGAGAACAGGCCAAAAAGCTGATCTCATTATTGAGGCTTACCTGGAAGAAAAAAAAACAAACTTGTAGTTACTGTAGTCTCCATTTCAGCTTGATGTCTTGGAGAGCCTGTCTACAACTTAGTCAAGATCATTTCACGGGAAAAGACTGAAAAAAGGCCCAAAATGGCCATGACAGATCTGCCCTTCTGTATATTCAATTCTCTTGCTGAAATCTTCCTAAGGACAAGGTGATTGTACTGGGTTTGGCTGGGATGCAGTTAACTTTCTTTGTAGTCTGGTGCTGTGTTTTAGGTTGGGGACCGAAACAGCGTTGGTAACACATACAGGTTTTAGCTGCTGCTGAGCACTATTTGCACAATACCAAATCTGTTTCTCACAGCAAGTAGACTGGAGCTGGACATAAGATTGGGAGGGGACACAGCTGAGACTGCTGACCGTAACTAACCAAAGGGACATTCCATGCCATATTATATCAAACTCAGTAGTAACACTGAGGACAAGATTTTCAGGCCCAAGATGTCTAGGGAATGGTTCCCTAGACCTTTTCTCTCCTGGTTTGTTTGAGGTGGGTTTTTTTTTCCCCTTCAATTATTAAATTGTCTTTGTCTCAACCCATAAGGGCTCTGGTGTCTGAGATTGTGGTTTTTTAATGCTTTTGTCCTTCCAATTTGCTCCCCCATCCTGCTAGAGACAACATACCACAGAGATGTGGATTTAGTTATAAAGTGGTAGCTCAACCTTGTTCGGGCTCTAAAAATAATGCTATTTCTACTACAGAAGTATCTTATACTCTTTATATGTGGTTTGAAAATGTAACATGAACTTCTGAGCTCAGCACTTCTGTCCTTTGGACCAGTACCCCTGACATACACGCTTCAGCACACGCACCCTCCCTACAAGGCAAAGGCTGTTTTTCCACTACATAAATCTTGTTTATACATGAGAAGGAAAGAACCTATACACAATGGAAAGCTGAAGGAAGAAGAGCAAATTCCTGTCAGATTAGCATCACTGTACAGCAAATTATGGACCAAGAGTTTTAAGGTCATTACACAAAAACATGGAATCACTTCAAATATATTCTGGTGTGTATATGGGAGGGTGTTATGTAATTAGTGGGATTGTATCACTTCCCAGGATTTTTGGCTAAGTAAGCTGAGTTTCCTCCAAATTCAGCTTTTTTCAAGAGAGGGAACTCAGACGAGGAAGCAAGTTTCAGCTCTGTGCCTGCACAGTCCATGGAGAACATCCATTGCTTTGCTCAGAGCTCCAGCTTGGTTAGAAAAAAAGCCCGAAACACATTTGGAGGCTGCAAGGTCCACTCTATCCTCATTCCCAGATTCCATTTCCCAAAGATAGCCACCCAAGATTCGGGATGCAGCCACTGAGAGAGGCACAAGCTGAGCTGCCTGCATGACAGCACTGTCATCAACTACATGCCAAGATCACCTCTGTGCACCTCAGAGCTACAGCAGCTTCTTTTCGGAAAGACACTAGAAAAGCAGATAGTAAAGTCCATAGAACAGAAATGATGCCCACTGTTTCTCAAACACAAGGCAGGCCTTTGAAATCATAGTTTTTGTACATAGTCACCCATCACCATTCATGTGGTCACTTACCTGAGGGGTGATGCCACACCAGAAGTTGGAGTAGAGAGAGCGAGACTCGAGCATTGGTGCCACTAATGTCTTGTTTTCTGCTATCATCAGGTTCAGAGTTTGTGGATTGGTCAGTAAGTTATCTGCATCAATAAACTAGGGAAGGAAGAGGGGAAAAAATTGTTATTAGTTGAAGTAATTTGCTTCCTCTGACAGTTTCTTGGGAACAAGGCAGTCAGAGGCTTGAGAGCCTGACAGCTGGTGGCTTCAAAACGACAGAACATGTGGTTGTTATGCCTCTGCGCCACAGCTGTGGGGTGGGAAAGGATAAGGAGCTTCCTTTTGACTCTACACAGTGTTACTCCACACAGGGGCAAGGAAGCTGTGAGGGAAAACAACACTGCTGACAATACAGGACAGGTTTATTTTGTGAAGAGGATCAGCAAGGACCCTTAAAAGCCAGCCTCATGCCCTCACCTTGTTCAGGGGCTGTGGGAATGCCATCAGTAGCTGCTGCTGTAATGACCACAGGCACCCACCCATCTTCCCACAAGTGTTCTGCAGAACTATTTCCCTTACATCTCCTCAATAACTAGTGCAGTTTCCATCTGGAGGAGTTTTGGAAGTACATACCTACTACCAGGGCTATATTCAGTCCTGACCCCTGTGAAGAAAACCTTGAGCTTACCCAGAGAGTGCTCTCTAGATGCAAAGACTCAGCCCACACAGAAACATACAGTACCCCACTGCAGAGAGCTTTGTCTTTAGATGGAGAAGAAACTTTTTTTGGCAGCTTTAAGTATCACAGTGAGTACTGGAAGAGCTTTAGCCTGAGGACAGCTCATAATTCAAGCCTCATAGTTACCAGGATGTAGTCTGACCACTTCTCCCGTGCAGCACGCAGTGCAGCCTGACGGAGCTTCATCACATGAGTGAATCGGGAGCTTGGCCAATGTTTTGGCCCAATTTCTTCTGGGTAAGACCTTGGAAAGTTAAAAAAAAAAAAAAAGTAACTGCAATCCATGTCTGCAACCTTGTATATTAGTAAAAAACCAAGAGAGTTCCCTTGCTGCTTTCTTTCAGGAAGTAAAACAGTGTTAAGAGTCACCTAAGGCAACCCAGGACAGGCTTGGAGGGAGAACGATTCCAAGTTTGGTGCTGGCATGGTTACACAGGGCACTGGAGAACAAACAGTGCTGCAGCATTTCCTGCTGCCCAAGGGGCCACAGGCAAAACAACACTACCAAACCCAGAAGTTTCTTCTGCAGCAGCAGGCCCTTACCTGACCTAAGCAGAGGTTACCCCACCAAAATGAACCAAAGTTGTTGCCTTCATCTGACCCTCTAGTAGAAAGTCATCTCTCCTCTGCTAGGTTTTAAGACTGTAAACACAACTTCTTTAAGTCCAGTGGAATCAAAGCTGAGGATGTGAAGATGAAGGCAGTGTGGATTCCCTCAGGGTCTGGGCATTATTAGTAACTGTTAACACATCCCAGTAACAGCTCCTAAATCTGCAAACACCCAACTCCATGAGCTCAATCATGTGAGCAAAAGCCTGTCTGTTTTCAGGGTCAGATCCAAAAGCAAACCTCTTCTAACAAAAATGAAAGGAAACTTTGGGACAGATTCTACCTGGAATAAAAAGCCAGGCCTCTGAAACTGTTCTGGCATAAGTCAGTGAAGGAGCTAAGAACTTCAAAAACTTTCCACAGGACTTAAAAAAAAACCCGAGTGTGGAAGGATTAAGAAAACTCAATTCCAACTAAAAGATTAAAAGAAAGTCAATAAAACAAGCATTTCCTGTGGGTTTGTACCACAAACATCCCACCACTGCACTGAGGACCTAGGAAATGAAAGCCTAGGAAAGGGGGAAATTGGTAAACTTTTTGCTGAGGGAAGAAACAGAAACCAGAACAAAACCATGAAGTGCTCATCTTAAAAAAACAAATGCATTAAAATAAGTCAGTAAAATACCTAACATCATATTTCACAACAAGGATCCTGCAAGTCATGCTAAGGTGTAATATTGACAGAATGAGAGCCAGCAGTGTGCTCAGGTGGCCGAGAAGACCAACAGCATCCTGACCTGGATCAGCAAGAGTGTGATGAGCAGAAGCAGGGAAGAGGTTGTGCCCCTGCACTCAGCACTGGTGAGACCACACTGCAAATAGTGGGTTTAGTTTTGGAGTCATCACCTCAAGGACATTGGAGGTAGTGGAGTGTGTCTAGAGAAGGGCAACAAAGCTATGA
The DNA here is from genome assembly GCA_013399775.1 of Semnornis frantzii. Lineage (NCBI taxonomy): Eukaryota > Metazoa > Chordata > Aves > Piciformes > Ramphastidae > Semnornis > Semnornis frantzii. Next base: position 7,465 of record VWYK01130496.1, on the reverse strand, counting down.
AGGGTCTGGAGAACAGGTCTGGTGAGGAGCAGCTGAGGGAATTGGGGTTGTTCAGCCTGGAGAAGATGAGGGAGACCTTCTGGCTCTCCACAGCTACCTGGAAGGAGGTTGGAGTGCAGTGGCAGTCAGTCTCTTCTACCTAACTAACAAGTGACAGGACGAGAGGAAATATCCTCAAGTTGTGCCAGGGGAGGTTTAGGTTGGGTATCAGGAAGAAGTAGACAGGCACCAGAATAGGCTGCTCAGTGAGGATGTGGTGGAGTCACCATCTCTGAAGGTGTTCAAGAAATGCGTGGATATGGCACTTTGGGACACGGTTTAACAGCCATGGTGGTGTTGGGTTGATGGTTGGACTCGATGACCTTAGAGGTCTTTCCAAAGCAAACCAATTCTATGAATATACTGAACTAAATCTAGCTCTCTGGCTCAGGGCTAACGGTATTTGACGTCTTGGACAGAACTTGCATAGACACTAGAGAAACGGGTTATAGTTTCTCTGCTTCCTTGCAAATAAAGAATGATAGCTTTTATTCCCTGTGGCTTCTGATGGGATTTGTTTATCATGCAAAGAGAGCAGCTGCAGATGCAAAATAACTGAACTGAAAATGTTTTCTTCTCCAAAGCTGTGCATGAATTGCTTCATAGAAGTCAGACATCTTTTTATAGGCTCCAGAAGAACGTCATTTTTATGGGACAGACCCCACAAAAATCCATCCGCATTTTAATGCTTGGACATTGACTACGTCTCCTGGTTTGGAAACAGACAACCTTGACATATACATCAAACGGTTTCAGTCAGGCCCTTGCTGCAGACTCACTGTGGGTCTTCCATAGGTCTCCACTCCACATCGTGGTAGAGGTTCTGCACGTTTTTCAGCCACTCTCTAAGGACTGCTGTGGTGTTATCAATGTTGTGGTCAGTGGCTGCCCTGGGAAAGAAAAAAAAAAAACAAACCCACAAAGGAAGCTTGTTACACAAGGTTTAAGTCCATTCTGTTCTTCCACTTATCACCAGCAACACTACCAACCTGAGGAGCTACACCACGATTAAGAAACCTTTGCACAGCTACTAAAGGAACAATGGCCTGACCACAGTCACGAGCACACACTTTGTACAAAAGCAGAAGGCCACTGTGATTAGGGGACTGGAACATTCCCCCAGAATTTGTGGCAAGGATATGCAATGGAAACCCAAAGTTAAAAAATGAAACACTATCTCCTTGGGAAAAACTGAACAAAGGTAGAGCCATTCAACCTCACAGAAAACTATTAACACAATAGAAGGTTAATTACTCAGAGTTGCTTCATGAAACCCAAAACTTAGACTAGTAGAAGAAAGCTGGAAGTCAACAGCAGATGACGCTCTGCCCTCAATAGCCAGCATTTCTCTACTTCTCCAAGCAAGACAAGAGGGCTGAAGGAAGCTCTTCCCATCACATCTTTGTCCTCAGTTCCTGCTAAGTCAGACTATACATGTTTTACTGCATGGACATTATCAGCATCCTGAGAGAAGGTTATGCTGCTACCTAATCTTGCTCTCTGCTAAGAGCTGCCTAGAGAGTTTTCTAATAGTCAACCAAATCTTCTGCACCTGTGATTCTCCATCCTGCTCCCAGTAGGGCAGCATACCCTTGACAATTGACCCCGGAAGACTCGAACAGCTAACATTGTACAGACAGAAGTAAATGGGTGCCTGGAGGAATCTCTAGGTCTACCCACGAGAAAAGTGCTAGAAGAAAAATCACATTTTGCTGCCCAGACTGGGATGGCATTAAGTAGAAGGTAAACTCACAACTTAGTAGGCCTTCATGAACATTGATGAGACAAACCTCTGGCACAAAAAAAAGCCCTGCTGACTCCAGGACTATCCACCCCACAACATTTCTAAGCCCAGAAGTTCTGAAAGGCAATAAAGTTTGTCACACCCTGGATGAAACATGCCCTATGACTAGCAATTTGGCAAACTTTTGTTTTTCCAGTTTGAGCCTCAAAAAAAAAAAAAAAAAAAAAAAAAAAAAAACCCAAAAC
>VWYK01130489.1:108700-129853 GCA_013399775.1 Semnornis frantzii | reverse complement strand
TTTTTTTTTTTTTTTTTTTTTTTTAGTAGAGTTTGTTACTGAAGCTAGAAGTCTGGTTAGTAGACTTCATATGGGCTCCTGTGAGCAAGTATGCAGCAAGTAGGCGTACTGCTTGACAGTAAAGCTCAAGTAGGCATTATCTGAGTGTCTGGGTTTGGCATAATAATGAATGTCACATTGGATTGAGCCCTTCTGATTATATTAATATGAGCATGGTGTCATGCTAACTTGCCAAATAGATGACTCAGAGAATGCCACAGAGAGGTAGAAAGTAGTAAAAAAGAATTTTTTCTCCCTCAGAATAAAAAAACTGTACTACTTTGTTTTTGGTGGTGGCTTTGTTAGTTTTTTTTTTTTTATTTCTTCTTTTCCTTTTTTTTTTTCCCCCCTCTCCAAATCAGTGGACTTGAATGTCACTGAGAGCATTCTCCTAAGCCATTGCAACCTGGGTCTGACTCTCTGTGACCTTTAACTACCTCAGCATATCATTCTTCTGATGAAACCCCTGCAGACAGAAAGACCCCATGCTGGACCCCGTTCCCCTTGAACGGGGACCTAACTGTAGTTGAAGGCCTTAGGCTGAGGAATCCTACTTCTCCATTTCCCCAAAAACCGACTCCTAGAGCTGTAAGCAGAAGTGCGCTTTCCACCCTACCGTGGGTGGAAAGAGAGATGCTCTCTACAGTAGCCTTGGCTCTAATCATGTACCATACAGCTTTATAAATCAACATTTGGCATGGCATCCAAAAGTGAACTGTGAGCCAGTTCAGCCTTTGGAGAGCAGATGTAATCTGCTTTCTTTGGCTAACACCTCTCCAAGTGCATGCGTTTGCACTAGCAGAAGTATCTGATTCTCCAGGGTAGCTCTGTGTATGCAATGTTGTAGCAATTCTGCCTGTCAAGTCCCAAAAGCGTGGATTGCTGACTCCTCACAAGTAAATCCGTGCACAGTAGGTCAACCCTTCCACTCTTTCCCTAAAATATTCCAAACTGGCTGGAGAAAGTAGGTATACTGTGCATACCTGAGAAATAGGATGTGCCTGTTAACTCTCGGTCTTTGACCTCATGGAAGTGTTGGAGCGGGTCCAGAGGAGGGCCACGAAGATGCTGAGAGAGCTGCAGCAGCTCTGCTGTGAGGACAGGCTGAGAGAGTTGGGGCTCTGCAGCCTGGAGAAGAGAAGGCTTCCAGGAGACCTTAGAGTAACCTTCCAGGATCTGAAGGGGGCTACAGGAAGGCTGGGGAGGGACTGTTGACAAGGTCTTGCAATGACAGGACAAGGGGCAATGGGTTTAAACTGTTAGAGGGGAGATTTAGACTGGATGTTAGGAGGAAGTTCTTTGCAGTGAGGGTGGTGAGACACTGGCACAGGTTGCCCAGGGAGGTTGTGGCTGCTTCCTCCCTGGAGGTGTTGAAGGCCAGGTTGGAGGAGGCCTTGAGTGAGCTGTACTAGTGGGAGGTGTCCCTGTCTATGGCAGGAGATTTGAACTAGATGATCCTTGAGGTCCCTTCCAACCTTACCATTCTATGATTCTCATGGCTTGTTTGATAAAGATGTGGTAGTTATTAAAAGCTGTTAGATGAATGTGACCTGCTGGCTGATGAAAGTAAATGTTCCTAGAAGAAAAACATTCAAGTGCACAGTTGTTGATTGGAAATCATGAGAGATTGTCTTGGAAAACGTGGAGTGATTCCCCAAATGCCAGTTCCTGGCCCATAGCAGGCCATGAGTGCAGGCTGTCTGAAGACTCTGTTGACTGGTTGAAAAAGGAGACAGAGGGGCAAGTTAGCTGCTTCTAGAAGGTAGAGTGATTGAGCTGCTTTGACTCATTCAAGGCTGTCGTTCTTTTCCCCATTCATTTTCCTGCTGAAGATCTGATGAAGATTTCTGTGGTCTCCTTTATGCCAGAAAAATAACATCCAGTAGTGATGTTGCCATAACAGTAGCGGAACCCTTGCTGAAAGCAAAGCAGGATGAAGGGCTCCATCAGTAACCATTGAGCTTGATGACGTTTATTCTGAGACAGTGTTTAATGTGGCTTGTCCTATTGTGTGTGTGCTTGTAACTTCTGCCCATAAACAGTTCTGCTGTATCTGTTGACATTGTCACTAGAAATGAGGTTTTCTAGTGCTGTCAGTATCCAAAAGACATGAGGGAAGGAGGCCGTGAGTGCAATGATTACAAATCCATTCAGCTTGTCTTAACAGCTGGAGCCTTCGATTGGGTGTGAAGACATAGATGGAGTTACAGGAGACTCTCTGTCAGCTGTTTATCTAGTAACATGAAGGAGGGGTGAGACAATGTCTTTCTTGCCAGAGGGATAGGTCACACAGAGGGATTGACAAGAAGGAGAAAAGAGCTTAGTGGTGGGATCCCAAAAACAGGCCTGTGTGTGGTACACAACTCTCCTCCAGAAGTAAAACCTCAAACTAGCTATGAAAGCTTTTCTGTTTCATGCCAGAGGACTTATCCCGGTACCAGGAGACCAGTTAACAGAACCTTAATTAAAATGCTTTTGCCAGAAGATGGGGTTTTGCTTTAAAAATTACATAATATGATGGCATCTGCTAGCACTGCTGAAGTTAAGGGCTTATTAGTGGTTCCAGTTTGCAGGGTTTAAAAATGTTGATCATTAAAATTAGTTCTGGATGGAATTTGGCATAGAGAGTCTTAGCCCCTTAGGCGAGTTTTGTTACGTATTTGAGAGAAAAATGGCAGACAGCAGTCCCCCAAACCAGAAACCCCTCCCAAACCCTAAACTTGTTTTTCAGTTACAGAACCCAAAACCTAAAACTTATAGGAAATTAACGACTTCAGACGATTTAAAAAAGAAAGGAAAAAGAAAAAACAACCCACCAGTCGAATTTAAAAGCATTTCCTTCGCTGGTTTTGGGTGAAATGAGTGTATTTTCCATTAGTTCATGGTATAAAGTATTACTGGGGGGTGTTATTTCTTCTTTTTTAACTGGGAAATGAGTTGAAACAACCACTGTCTTATTTAGGAAAAATGCAGCTGTAGTGTCTTCCCCTTTGCCATTCGATGTGTGTGGCTGGGCTCAATGACCTTAAGAGCCTTCTCCCACCTAAATGATTCCATGATGCTGCTGTGTGGACGGGAAGCCCACACGTGGCCCTGGTGGAGCACATGGTGCTGGTATGCCCCCAGGCTTTTCGGCACAGCCGGGGGCTGGCTGGACGGCGGTGAGCTGTGCTTTCTGCTGAACCACAGAGACAGCTGTGGCACTTGGGCTCCCCGAAAAACATACTTCAAGGTCTGGGTTGTCATTGCTCCCACTTGTCACTCATTTAGGTGGAAACTTGGAGATGCTTCATCCTCCTCTTGGCTACCCTTTGCGTGGCTGTCTGTGGGCTGACTGGGGGGTATGGAGCGCCAAGGGCTGCTCCTTCTCTTGACCATTGTACTCAACCAGTGTGGCAGATTTGAAACCAGATTGAGTCAGTGCAACTAGTTTAGCACACAGAGTTAGTTCCTAGGTAGTTTGGCACAGGGCATGAGTTCCCAGTAGCAGATGATCCCCTTTGGCTAGTGAAGGCCTGAGAGGCCTGCTCGCTGCCCTGAGGAATGCTGTGGGAGAGGCTGTGCCAGGGGTAAGCACCTCCTGTCCCTCTGCTTCTCCTTGCTTGTTCCTCTCAGCGTATGTTCTGAACGCACCCTTTCTTCTATACCCTTTTTTGAGAAACTCAAGTATTATCGAATCAAGTTCTGTGTTTCATAATATGTTTCTGTGGTGGGACAGTGGCCTAGAATATTTTGTGTTAAACAGCAAAGCTGTTATTTCAACTAGGAGGAGGATTCTTTGGCTAGTTAAGCTGTCAGAAGCAGGGGACATCTGCAGACTTCAGTGAGTTCTATATAAGATTTCCTGAGATCTGGGATAGTTGCGATGGTTGGGAGACTGAAGCCACAGAAAGGACTGGAAGCTGCAGAAGGCTGTAAATAATATCTTGTGGTCTGCATTCACCATTGGCTAAAATATTATATGTAGAAATGCATTTCCTGCCTGCAGATTTATTGAATACGTAAAGCCAGAAAAAATAACTGATGAGGAAGATATTGTCCTTAGTTTTATTTCCTCTGGCCCTCCAAAGAAGAAAAAATTCCACCATGTAATATTATTTAACATGATTTTGTTTCTTAGGCAAACGTTGTATTAAAATCATCTGTGGACTGAGCTTTTCCTTACTGAATTGCATCCTGGAACAAATTATTTGCAATGGGCTTATAAAACCATGAAGAGTAGGACTGTAATAGCATCACATTACTGGTTATATGCAAAATACCTCACGTTTTTGTCTAGAGCACACTGGAGTACAGAAGGTTAGCAGAAAGCAAAGTCTCTTGGTTTTAAAGAAAAGCTTTTGCCATAACGAGATGCTCTGATGCTCTCGTTTTGCATAGGATTCTGCAGCTGCAAAGCTCCTGATAGGGTTCTCTGTATTTGACACAGAGGGTTCCTGCCAGCCACCTGTCAGCATGCACTCCCAGCTTTCTTCATGTGCTTCTGGGTGGTTAGTGACAAAAAACTGCAAAGTCATTCCTCCAGTCTCCATTAAACAAGATTTGTGGTGGAAGAATTCCCAGCCTCTTAATGAGACTGTTGTAAGCTGGTGCTTGATACGTCAAAGGCTGAAACAGAGTCCATTTACCCAAAGCAAGCATCTCTTTGTGAACAAGTTAAGTGCCGACAGCTTATATTCTGTCTGATTTAATTATATTTGTAATTTATGGGGTTGCTTGAAAGTGAGCCTGAATGGACATGACTAGCCCTTGCTGAAACGTGTGAGCTTGGGCTTCCAATGCATCATTGAATTTCAGAGGCATGGACTGAGCCTGGGATCTGGTTTAAGCTTGATTGTTCTCAAGTGTGAGCGGTCCTGTACATGTGGCACTGTGGCAAGGAGATGGTTGTGCCTGTTCCACCTGTCGTTGTGTCTTGTATCTGCAGCCCTCCCCTGGGCTGTGCAGGACTTTCCAGGTAAGATCACACATCACCATCAGCCACAGCTACACTAGAATTTAAGTAAAAGCGATGCTGAGATCAGAATAAAACCCTGCTTTTTGAAGTACTATTTGATGTGCTTCCTCTTAGAAAATAACATTTTGGAATGCAACTCATATCTTCTCATTATGAATTTATCTTCTCTCATTATATGTGGTCTTAAAGATCTTTTCCAACCAAAATGATTCTATGTTTGTTCAGCTTGAAACTTCCTGATTATTAAGCATAGGCACTAGGTTTTAATTTCTGATCACTTCAGGGTTTGCAGTTGGCACCATTTTGAAGAAGTGAGACACTGAGGCTTTCAAACTTCCTTTTTTTTTTTCCCCCCTCCCTTTTTAAAAAGTTTTTCAGAACAGAAATCATGGATTTGTGTGGTGTTAGGATGTAAGATGGCCATCTTTGGTTCAGCACTTCAGGTATTTCTGAATAACTGAAAGCTGTCAATTGTAATTAGTTTCTACATGTTCAATTAGAGCAGCAGGATATGAGGAGGAGAGCTGGCAAACCTCTGCTGTGCATCATGGATGCTGATTTCTACTTTTTGAAACAGTTTTCCCAATTTAGGATCATTTTTCAAATTAATTTAAAAGAAAGGGAACAGAGTTAAATCATAGAATGGTCTGGGTTGGAAGGGACCTCCAATGGTCATCTAGTCCAACTGCCTCTGCAGAGCAGGATACATGCAGTCAGCTCTATTGCAAGTGCAAAGAGAAATAAATAAATGGGTTGCTTTCCCCTTGGCTGCATAAAAGAAAAGCAGCAACCATTCAGGTTGAGGAAATGCTGGACCAGTGCTGTTTAATATCTTTGTCAGTGATATGGACAGAGGAATCAGTGCACCCTCAGCAAGTTTGCAGATGACAGCAAGCTGTGTGGCACAGTCAACTTGCTAGAGGGCAGAGATGCCATCCAGAGGGACCTGGACAGGCTGCAGAGGTGTGCCCAAACCAACTTCATGAAATTCAACAAGGCCAAGTGTAAGGTCCTGCACCTGGGTAGGCACAATCCCAAGCACAACTCCAGGCTGGGTGGGGAATGGCTGAGAGCAGCCCTGAGGAAAAGGACCTGGGGGTCTGGGGTGATGAAAAGCTCAACGTGAACCCGCAGTGTGAGTGCAGCCCAGACAACAACTGTGTGCTGGGCTGCAGCAAGAGCAGTGTGGGCAGCAGGGCAAAGGAGGGGATTCTGCCCCTTTGCTCTGCTCTCCTCAGACCCCATCTGGAGTCCTGTGTGCAGTTCTGGAGCCCCCAGCACAGGAAGGACATAGAAGTGTTGGAGGAGGTCCAGAGGAGGGCCACGAAGATGCTGGGAGAGCTGCAGCAGCTCTGCTGTGAGGACAGGCTGAGAGACTTGGGGCTCTGCAGCCTGGAGAAGAGAAGGCTTCCAGGAGACCTTAGAGTAGCCTTCCGATAGCTGAAGGGGCCTACAGGAAGGCTGGGGAGGGACTATTGACAAGGTCTTGTAATGACAGGACAAGGGGCAATGGGTTTAAACTGTTAGAGGGGAGATTTAGACTGGATGTTAGGAGGAAGTTGTTTGCAGTGAGGGTGGTGAAACCCTGTCACAGGTTGTCCAGGGAGGTTGTGGCTGCTCCCTCGCTGGAGGTGTTGAAGGCCAGGTTGGAGGAGGCCTTGAGTGAGCTGTACTAGTGGGAGGTGTCCCTGCCCATGGTAGGGGGTTTGAACTGCATGATCCTTGAGGCCCCTTCCAACCTTATGATTCTATGAAATATTTGCAGCTGGATTGCATCCTGTGGTTATTGCCAGCATGGAAGCATGCTTTATGGTTAATTAGATGGGATTTTTACCTAGACCATTTGGTCAAGGTGACCCGTACTTTGCTAGCTGAGCTTCTCGATCTGTCCAAGAGTAATGGTTTCATCTTAGCAGCCCGACTGAAGTAGCACGTTATTCGGTGTTCTGAGGTATGTGTGGGAATAAACATCTGTGGATTCTGCTCTTGCTGTTACATGGATGATTTTTTTAAACTCTGTATTGGGAAGCCTGGCTTAGAGAAGGACCCATGTTACAGCCTCTGCTAGGGAAAATGGTTTCTGTGTGCAGTAGAGTTTTCAGTAGTTCATGAATTTTCAGATAAATATCCCGGTTTCTGAGTTCCCAACCATAGAAATTGGCTTTGTCTTTGAGGGAGATTAGTGTGTGTGTCTGTGTTCTATTTAAAAAACAACAACAAACGAACCAACAAACAAAACCTAAAAATCCCAAGCACAACAGGAACAACAAAAACTTTGTTTTCCGCTTTCTTCTTTTGATAAAAATCTCTCCACTGTAGAGTGATTTCCTTTGGGTTTGACACCACCATTTGATCTTGGTTTTTAATAATTTTGGTGAGCTTCAATCCCAGAAGAAAATGTGCTTGCATTGTGAAGTATTCCCACTAGAAATCTGGTAAGTCTTAAAACCTCATGTTACTCAGGGCTAAGAACTGGCTTCTTTATTAATTCCCTACTCGACAACCCCTGTACAGTAAATCTTTCCATAACATGGTGCTGTTGAAATTAATCAAGCTGATCTTTGGAAATTGTTCAAATTAGATTAAATTAAATAACACCTAGATGGGGCTCAAAACTTACGCTGATGGAAACAAATTTTAATCTAAGAAGACACAAATTTTATTGGTGCCTCTTCTCGTTGGCTTATCTTTATATTATACTTATTAGGCCACTCAAGTGCTGCTCCCTGTTTAATGGCTGGAGAGGTGGGTGGCTGAAACTGTTTAACCTCCTCCTCAGCTTTTTGTGTCCTTTTTTGCTTTAGGTACCAGGGCTGTTGTGTGGCATTGGACATGCAGAGAAGTTCAGTCCTGATGGTATCACATTTATTACTTGCTATGAATCTTGCACTGGGCAAGGTGTCTTTTGCAAATGAACAAAAGAAACAGTGCAGGACTTCTTAAAATCTGCTTTGTCTTGTCCTTCTGGTTGGTCATGAGAAATTTACAGCTTGCAAATCTTACAACTCAAAATGTTTTCCAGGGAGTGGCATGGGTGCAACTGAATAATACTTTTTAACTGACTTCAAGTTCTTTTTTGTTACAGTGAATGTTTTATGCAGCGGAATGTCCAGAGCTTTCACTTCTTGAATGAAATACTGTTTATCTTTCGTTTATTTTTAAGACTGGGTTGCTCCCTGGTGAAATAAAACAATAGAAACAGGCAAGGAGGAGAAAACGTGCATTTGGACACAGGTCTCCTTGATATGCATTTAATTTAATTTCTCTGCCCCTTAGAAGAATCTCAACTGAAAAAGGACCACTATGTTTACAAAGTCTTCCCCCTGTGCATCACATCTCTTGCATGAAAGCGGCAGAGGAGCTTAAATTCCATCTCTGAATTCACTTCAGAAAAGCGTGTTGTAAAATCCCGCTTACCTCTAACCATTCTGTTCTTCTGGACAACTGCGGAAACAGATTTTCTCTTTTCTGTTCCATGGATTATGAGCAATTCTTGCTGAGTATGGATGCCCTTATAAAAGACTTCCTTGGTTTATGCTCCCCTAGCATTTTTTGCGGATACTGCCTATGTGGAGTGAAAGCTCTGTGAGAAGCCTGAAGGAACTGCTTTCTAAGTCAGTTAAATGAATTAATATCCAGGAGAAAAAAAGTCTTTTTTGTAACTTCTGATCACTATTAATGTTCTATGTGCATTCCAGCACTGTATTCATACCAGGGAAGCAAATTGTTTCCTTTTTAGCCCTTGGATTACCCTTTGTTTTCTCTGACTGTGACAGTGCCGTGTGTCATCCACCATGAGCTGTGCAGCATCATTTGTGGCAGCATCTCTGCAAAGCTGGTAGAGTCAGCACACTCAAGTTCAGTGCAGAAAGGACCTCAACCTTTTTGTGTGTGAGAGAGGGAAGATAACAGTAGTTCTGAACAGGGAGGCTGAGGAGTTACAGGAGTTCCAAATAAGGCTGGTTTGTGCTGCTGTAGCACTGCATGTGAGACTTCTCTATGACTGCTTGTTCTCCTGCTCTTAGAGTGCTGTTGTAGGCTCTTTAAGAGGAGCAACAGTAAATAGTGGCTAACTTACATTGCTCTTCCTTGAGGGCCCAATAAGCTGGAGGTGTAATGGATGCATCTAGGAGCAAGACATAGAGTAGTGTATCAGTGTTTAAAGAGCATCTTGACTTTGACCATGGATACTTTCAGTATGTTGGAAGCAGAGGAAAAAAAAAATACACTAATTTTTGAGGCAATAAATCCATTTGAGATATAGCTTAACTCTCCAATGTGAAGGACAAAGCAGAGTGAGATTTGCGTGAGAGTAAGTCAGATTACTGTTTTTTGTTGTTGTTCATGGGTTTTTTCTTTATTTTTTTTTTCCAGTTAAATAGGATTGGCATTAAGGTTCCTTACACTTAGTGTAAGGTAGTGAGAGGCATGAGAATGGTTTAGCAATGACATATGTGGTAACCTGCCCTTTGCTCACTGTTTTTAAGGTACTAATAGCAGCTTATCAGTTAGGCTGGGTCACTGAGTTCACAGATGTTTTTGCAGAAGTCGTTGCTGTAGCATGGTCCCTGCAAGCAGGAGCAGCAGGAAGGGGCAGGAAAGTCACCATGGACAAGAGCCCTGTGGGTCTTTTATGCCTTCCAGAAAATGATCTCACATACAGCATCAGTTCTAGCATCTAAGATCCTATTTGTACTAAACCAGTAAATAAGTGTGGAGAATAGGTGCTGAAAAGGTGGAGATACTTATGCGACAAGGCAGGCATCCAGCAGCAGGACAGCAGACCCTGTGGCATCCCTCTCATCAGTTTGCGTTCACCTACTTCTTCCATCTTGTCAATGTAATTTGTGCAGCCAACATCACAGCCTCAGAATTAGGCCAAGCATCTCATGTCTTCTGTAAAGAGGTGAATAGTCCCATCAGAAGTGCTCTGATGGGCTGCTTGTTTGACAGGAAGGGAAGTTTGGCACTTAGGGAAGTTAAATTTAATTTTAACTAGTCATGTGATTTACGGACAAAGCGAGCTCAATTTTAATCTGTGATAGGAATAGAAATCTTTTCATTGATGTCAGAGGAACAGTATCAACTGTGCACTGTCTTTTCAGGAAAGCACCTAGAAATACTTTTTTCCCCTAAGTGTTTTTTTTTTTTTTTTTTTTTAACACCATGTGTTAGAATTTGGCTGCTTGAACTTGCAAAATGCATCAGTTTAACCTAGAATCAAGGAGCGAAAAGGGAGCAGCTTCAACGTGATGCTGTAACCTACTTACATGTTACTTCAGGGTACGTTTTAAAACAACTAAAAAAAAATGCATCGGTCGGATATTGGCAGCTTGTAGCTGCTGCTGCTGCTGGTCTGCAGTTAGAGCTTCAGATGGGGAGCTGCTCCATGTCAGATAGGTCACTCAGTGACAAGTATGTATCTAAAGCAGATTTAAAAGTAAATCTAGTCTCTGCAAATGCAAGGCAAGGGGGATTTAAGTCCCTTAGCAGTTGTTAGTGGTGTGGCTGTATCTGTTTTGGAGCAGGGTAACTCCCCAGGCTATGGAGCCATTGGTTTGTAGATACTGCAGCTACTGATAGTAGATCTCGGAGATGTTTAACTGACTTTGTACAGAAGGAAGAACAGGTGTTCTTTCCCCACAAATGTGGCATTCTTTTCTTTTTCTCTCGAAGAACTGCCTGGTCCAGTGATTTGTGCCTGGCCTTTCAGAAATATGCTTAGTTATTTGTCATGGTTCTCATTCATTCTGAAGAATAGGAGTTAGAGATCAGCTTTCTGGCAGTATTATGAGCCTTATATAGCCTGTTTGGAGAACTGCTTTAGGCTTAGGTTTGTCTCTACCACAATATTTTCCAGTTTATCTAAGGGCTATCATATTGCATACAACCAATTCATACATCTCTGTTACTGGAGATGATGGTTTTCCCTTTGGTGCTCCTTGCCTGCAGCCTGGCCTGGAGCAGATAGTGGGAATGACTGAGCAGTTCCATAGGTTTTCCATCTGTTCCACCTTCCTTCCATGCATGCTCCAATTCCTGTAGGGCCATCTCCTGCAAAGGGGCTTGTTTTTCTACTGTCCGTTGTATTCCATCCCCTTAAGTTCATGCACCACAATTTATTGCCGTAGATGACTTGATCCTGTAACCACAGAAGTAAATCTGTGACAAAACAGAGCAAAATTGAATCCAGACCACCCTCTAAGTTTTCCACTTCCGTGATTTCTTCTCGTCCTCAATTCTCCATCAAAGAGTTGTTCTCCTCTTCATAGATGCAGCAGAACAGCCTCGGCCTCTCCAGGTCTGTGTGACCATCAGCTGCCACCACAAGGTTATAGTTTTCAGCAAAATCAATACAAGGGTGTTTTTCTTGCTCAGTGAGAAGATTGGCCATGAGCTGAAAATTACCAAATGAACCTGTCTTGGCCAAGAGCTGTGTACAGAGCTAGCCTCTGCCTGCTCCTCCGTATGTTTACTGTGTGGAGGGAAGCAGAAGCAGCGTTTGTGTGTCAGGTTTTCATATGGCTGAGCGTGGAGAAGCTCTGACCTGCAAGAACAGGGGGAGTCATGGAACTCAGAAAACTTCTGCAATGTTGAAAGGGTCTTATTAGGAAATCTTGTTCGACTGTGATTCTGTTCCTGAATTGTATTCTCTGGAGCTTTTAGTGTGGTTTTCAAATGAGTCAAGTGATGAGACTTCAGTATTTCCCTTGGAAGGAAAACAAAAGCTATTCCACGGGGAAGAAAGGCAGATTTACACTTAAGAGGAGCCTTCTAGGAGGTGTTGTAATTTACAGCTTTAATCAGAGGTGTGTGACACACTTCTTGTTCTTCTCTTATTGATGCTTTGTTGTCGTCGGTGTTTTGTTTTATTTTTTCATCTAGGTTTGATGATTCCAGTCTTTTGTGTGGTGGAGCAGTCGGACGCCGCTCTTGAATACGATAACCGAGAAGAGCATGCCGAGTTCGTTCTGGTTCGCAAAGATGTGCTCTTTAGCCAGCTGGTGGAGACAGCGCTCCTGGCTCTGGGGTATTCCCACAGCTCTGCGGCTCAGGCACAAGGTACTCAGTAAAGTTCTTTTCCCCCTGCTCTGCACCGGCAGAAAATAGCACCTCGGGTTCAGTGTCGGGAGAAAACAAGAAAGCTGGTGGCAAAACTCGGAAGTGGCTCTATCAGTTGTGTTGATTCCTTAGCCTTAAAAGAGGTGTTCAACAAGACCTACCTTATTAGTCTGCTTAGAGGGCATTAGCCGGATCTTGCTGGAGTGTGAAATACGGTGATAATGATCAGAATATTCATGACACATTTGTTCTGTGCCACCGGGCAGGTCGCTGCTTCGAGGAAGGCGGCACCGACAAAATCTCTGGGTTTACAGTTGGATAGTATCTGGTGATTCCTCTTTGGGTCAGGGGCATTTTGAACAGTATATTACATAGTCTTCCATTTAAAAAAAAAAAAAACAAAAAACCAAACCAAACTCCACATTGTATAGGATGGATATGTCTGCCTATGTGTGCATATATATATATATAAATATGCACATGCTCTCTTTATGGTTATAGTGCTAAATGTGCAGACTGATTTCAGTTTTCACTTACCTAGCATATCTCTGCAAAACCTTTCATGAAACTCTACAGTCCTTTCCACTTAGAGATCATTCTCAGCAGCAGCAAAATCTTAAAATAAACAAAACTTTCTTCTCTCTACCCAAAATACCAGCTTGAGAAAAGCAAACCTAAAATCCTAATCTTCAGGGAGATGGGCAGGAGGTGGTGGGTTGGGGAAAATCTTTTCAGGAAGAACTTTGCATTTCAAGAGGCTTTTTTATACTAAACAGGTTATTTCCGTGTTGGATGAGAAGTCTGTGAGTTTCAGTTTTATCTCTATGTCACCAGTAAAACCTGTGCGGGTTGAGTAGTTTAACAGAAGCTTTGCCTGGGAATTTGGGTTCGATGTGTTGTTTTCAGCTATTGTGTATAGCTGAGGGTTTGAACGTGAGAACAGGGGGAGCAGTGGTGTTCAATTCAGGAGTTCCAGGTGTGGTTAACACCGAGGGCTTCTTGTACGAACTTCTTTCCAAGCAGGGTGATAATGATTCTTTTCCTCTGCCAACCTCTGCTGTCTGAGAGAGGCTCAGATTCTTTACACAGGCAGAGCTCACGCACATGTTTTTATTTACACAATACAGTAGCAAAAGCTCTGCAAGAAGGTAGCCGTTTTGGGTTTTAATAGGAAATGTTTTGTGCCATTTTGGCCATGCGTTTTCTTTTTCTGAGTAGTAAAAGGTCAGTGTATCCCACTGTTGCCATCCTGGTGAACCAGCTTCCTGTTTGACAGCACTATCCATCTCAGTTAACACAGTTGCTCAACGTGTTGCGAGCCAACATGTGGAACACGCCGCGTTAGGTGGCCAAGATTTGATTCTTGGCACTTAGGAAGGGGAATGAGCTTTGCAAGAAACCTGCTCCGAGGAGGCATGCTGCTCGGCGCAGTGATCCAGGCTGGCTGAGCCTCTCACCTGGGGGAAGCTGGCTTTGGCAGCACCCCGCTGCGATGAGGACAGCAGGGAGGAGAGACAGATTGACTCATGAAGGAGATGAGCCGCGGTGCAGGGAGGAAACAACCACCTCCTTTCTAAATTCAGGCATTGGCAAGGAACAGGTTCAGATACTGATCTTGCTTGTGGTCTTGCTCAAACAGCTCATCTAGAAAATAAAAGTTGAATCTGTAATTCTCATAATGAATCTAAGAAGACTTGGGCATTTTTGTCTCTGAGCCAACAGTTACCTTGCACTAGAAAACCTCAGGTGGTACAGCAAAAAATACTGTAAAGATCTGTCAGCTCACAAAACTCTTCCTGAGTTTTATTTACCCTCAGTCTGAAGGACCAGTTCTCCAGAGTGTGGTGTATGTGGTGGGCAAATCCTGCAGGTCATGCTGATTTGGAGATTGGAAGCTGAAGCGCAGTGTGTTGTATAGCATCTTGCATCTGTGCTAGCTGTCTGCAGGCTGGGAGGGGAGGTACAGGCAGAGACAGAGTGCTGATAGATCTCTAAATCTGTTTAGTTTAATGAGAGAATTTACAGAATATTGGGCTATAATCTGCCAACTAGGGTTGGCAGAAGCATGCTGCTAAATTCTTGATGGAATGATTTATTTGGGAACTCAATTTTCTGATACTAAAAAGGGGGTGGGGGGAATCAATTTGCTTTATTCATTCCTGCTGCAGGAGAAGTCTGCTTAGGCAGACTTGCAATGCATGGCTGAATTTCATTTAGCAATATACACTGCTAAACAGTCCCTTAGTTCTTTGTGGTTTGTGATCAGCTGGATTGCAGAATCTGCAGGAAAAGCTGAAGATCCTCAGGTGCAGTGTTTGAAAATGGTAAAGCTTAAAGCAAGATGCTCTGTAGAACTCTGCTGTGGCTAGATGCCCACCATGTCTTCCAGGGACAAAGTAAATGTGAGTTGCCAAAGCTTTTGTATCATAGAATCACAGAATGTTAGGGATTGGAAGGGACCTTGAAGGATCATCTAGTCCAACTGCCCTGCCAAAGCAGGATCACCCATGCCAGATCACACAAGAATGCATCCGGGCGGATTTTGAATTGTAAAGGCTTTACATTTTAAAGGCTGCCTAAGCCATCGTGTAGTGTCTAATAATTGTCACCTTTTGAGTTGGGAAAGTGTTTCCTTTTGCCCCTTTATTGTTTTGGGTGACTCCAAGAGCAGCAACAATGTTCACTTCATCTTGTGGGAAGCATTTGGTTCCTTTAGAAGAGGGTCTTCAGTGGCAGGGGAAAGTGTTAGCTGTGGGGGCAAGAAGAGCTGTGGCAGCAGAGAGCATTGCTGTGCAGTTTCACCCTCCTTTGCTGCAGTTCACCGTGGCACCTCACTGACCTGCTCCCTGAGGCTCTTCCTCATGCTTGCCAACTGCAAGGCAGGATCTGGATGCCAGGAAGAAATATGGCATGGAGTAGGAAATGTCTGGTCTTCTCAAGCGGTCTGTGTGCCCAAAGGGGCCCTGCTGCAGGCTGCCTGACTTGAATTGCAAAGCTAACTGAGGAAGTGATGCCATGTCCTAGCAGGTGAACTGCAACCTGCACACACAGCTGCCATCTGGCCTGCAGCCTTGCACACCAGCTCTGGTCACTTGAATTACCATGGCTAACTTCTAGTCCTGTTTGGTAGGTGAATTGAGAAATGTTAACATCGATAATCCTGAGACAAATAAGTGTCAGGAGGTATACATGAAGGTGGCCCCATGGCTTACTGGAGGAACCTCTTTTTTCCCCCACAGTTTGGACAGAACATGTTTACTCCACAAGCAGCTGGTTGTGGACATTTATTGCTGATGGTGGCAGGAGCAGAGACTTCTCCAGCAAGCAAAACTTCCTTTCTCTGACAGGAGCTGTGAAAAGTCTCCTGGAACAGCATGGGAATTTGTTAACAGCTTGGCACTGGGGTGTGAAAGTTCATGGTGTGAATGGTAACAAAGGTTTAATAAACATTTATGTATTTTTCTTTCATCACTTGAGTCTACACCTGATGCTGGGGAACGTGGTGCATGTGCCTTCAAGAGAGGAAAAGAGCCATGCTTTGAAGGGACACCTGTTCTGTGTGTAGTTCAACAACATTTACTTGCCCCAGTGTAATTATTTTCATTTTTTTTTGGTGGGTGGTGTGTCCTAGCTGGGCTGTGCCAGGGAAGGGAATTGATAGGGACTGAGTGCAGAGCAGTATGAAAGTAGCTGCCTGTGTGCAACCCTGCAGCTCCAGGACCTGCAGTGAAAGCCAGTCCCCTCCTTGGAGTGGGATGGTGGAAGAGCAGTGCTAACTTGACACTCTTTGCAAGTTCCACTTTCTTGGAATCATATGAAAAAGAAAACTGTCTCAGTTCTCGTGATTATATGTATTTGTAATCTTTTCTTTTGACCAGTTCCTTATTAGCTGTCATGAGTGTACACACACAGGACTGGTGTATCTTGTCTGCAAGAGCTTGCAAAGCTGAACTGGGTATTGTTGTGGCATTGCCTTCTCTTCTTGGGTGCTGCTACTTGGTGTGGTGGGTGGGCAGTGTGGTGTGCCTGCCCTGGGGGCAGCTGGGCATTGGCAAATAATTGCTTGGGTTAGTTGCTGTGCATGGCCATGACAAGGAAAGGGCTGTAGGGAGGAGTGAAATGATGGTGAGATGCCACGTGGAGCAGAAGGATGGGTAAGGAAACAGTGGAAGGAAGTTAACACAGAACCAGAAAACATCAGATCTTTCCCATCCCTATCGCTACAGAAGATGGCTATGCCCTGGTTCATAGAATCATAGAATGGTAAGGTTGGAAGGGACCTCAAGGATCATCTAGTTCCAACCCCCTGCCATAGGCAGGGACACCTCCCACTAGTATAGGTCACTCAAGGCCTCAAACACCTCCCTTTTTCTTCTAGTGCTGTGTGCTGACTGAAGAGCAGGAGAGAGAGATGTGATTCCCTGGCTGCACAGCCAGGAAATCATAGCACAGATATATAAGAGCTCTCCTCTGAACCCATGGTGGCCATGGCTGAGGCAGGAAATGTGCCAGTGTGTTCATGTCCCTTGAGGGTCTGTGTGAGCTCAGACCTACTCTCTGCTGTTAGTTCTTGCACTTGAGACCTGTGTTAAGGGACATTTCAAAGCCAAGGGCAGACCTGTTTGATGGGTTGATGTTCAGTGACTCAGTCCCAATCCCAGCCTGCTGTGTGTGAGAATGTGGCAGCCTGAATGCCAGGCCTCTTCCTGCTGGCTATCCTTTGTGAGACCAGTGTGACCACCTGGCCATGTATGGGGTCATAGCCATGTGTACAGATGTGTGAAGGTGTTTAAAGACCAGTGAGGGAGTGGACTCGCTTAAAGCTGCTGCAAAAGGGTAGGGCTCTGAGACAGTTAGGAGGACTTGAGCAGATGATTAGTAGGGAAAGATCCTGTGAAATATTTCTATCTCTGCTGTCTCCAGTACCATAGTAACTTCCAAATGGATGTGAGGTGAAGGCAGAACATACCAGCTGGGGGCTGTGTTGAACACATGGAAACCGATTTTATGTTTCTGTAACAAAAAAAGTGCAGTAGAAGTTGTGGTGAAGTCCTGCTGAACTGTGCTTGACATAGTTAAGTTTGTGGCTAGGAAGAGCAGATGGGCTGGTGTTAACACAAGGGCAAGGTGTCAGTGTGGGAAAAATAAGAGGAAATCTGGGTTTTACCTGTGAACAATGTGCAATAAATTACAAGGGTGCTGTAATCTGGAATTTTCTGACTCCTTAGACAAGTGCCTGGAGTCATTTGTATGTCTCAACCCTGGCTCCTTGTTCATGTAATTGAAGACCTTCTAGACAATATGGTACTGGGGTAGTGAACAGGAGAAACATTGGTGATGTAACAACTTAAACCAACTACATGTTTGGTCATTTCCTGCCTCTGTCACTCCTTACTACTGCTTTTTCTGGTTTGTTTGTACGGAGATAGCACAGTTGTCAGTCTGCGTGGAGTTGCTCTGTTTCTCTCAGCTCAAACTCTTTTGCTGCAGAGTGTGTAAAGTGTGTACACTCTGCAAAACTAAGGACCTCAAAACCAAGGCATTCCTCCCTAAGACAAAGGAAAGGAACCAACACAGCCCTCTTCTGAACTCCTTTGACTTCCATCTGTAACTCACAGCTCCTTACCATTAGTAATCCCCTCGTCCCCTCTTGAATTTTTGTGGGAAAGCTCTTCTTTCCTCTCTCCAGTTTTGGAGGTAAAATTGTAAAAAGGTCTGGATGAAATAATTTAACAGTAGTATGTATGAGGGGCCAGACTCAGCTAGATTACTCCTCTGCTCTTGAGACCCGACATGGAGTACTGCATCCAGTTCTGGGGCACCAAGCATAACAAGGACATGGAACTTCTGGAGTGGGTCCAGAGGAGGCCACAAAGGTCATCACAGGGCTAACAGCCTCCCCTGTGGGGACAGGCTGAGAAAGCTGGGGCTGTTCAGCTTGGAGAAGAGAGGGCTCTGAGGAGACCTTAGAGAAGCCTTCCAGTATCTGAAGGTGGCCTACTAGAGAGCCAGGAAGGAACTTTTACAAGGGCTTGTGGTGACAGGACAGGGGGGAATGGATTGAATCTTGAGAAGGGCAGATTTAGACTGGAGATTATGAAGAAATTATTTACAGTGAGGGTGATGAGACACCGGAACAAGTTGCCCAGGGAGGTGGTGGATGCCCCCTCCCTGGAGGTGTTCATGGTCAGGATGGATGAAGCCTTGAGCAAGCTGCACTAGTGGAAGGTGCCCCTGCCTATGGCAGGTGAGTTGGAACTAAGTGATCTGAAAGGTCCTTTCCAACCTAGACTATTCTATGAATCTTGTAGTGAACTTTGAACGAGACAGTTTCATGTCAGCTTGTCTGGGAGCACAAAGCAGGCTGGATTTCTTGCAGCAGTACTCAGCCATCCAGATCAGAGTTTCCTTGTAAAAGCTTCTCCTTCTGGAACTGTGCATTGCTCAAGTCGTATTCTTTGTCTTCCTTCCTGATGTTTGAAGAAAGTGGTCTGAGTACTTCTCAAATATTTATTTACCTCCCTATATGCAGGCATTTACCAGCAGATCTCTGTTTTGTCCTTACTAGGAAACTTCATGACAACTCTTAAGTGAAACTTAATTACAGGAATCATGAGAGAAGGTCAGAATTTAAGGAGAATATGGAAAGGCTTTTTCCTTTGTTTTTTTTGATGGTTTTGTTTTTAGTGCATCATGGCTACAGGATTTGAAAGCCATTGTTGTTAAGGTTTCAGCATCTCATGCCATTTCAGTTAAAGCCCCAGATGTCTCTTTAAGGGTCACTTGGAACTTTTAAGAAAATTTATGTAAAAGATAAAAGAGGTAGATAATTGAGGTTGCTTGGATTTGTAAGAGTTACTAAAATTAGCGTGGTGACATTTTTGTGGAATATGTGACACAGAAAAAAAAGTTAGGATATATTTTTATATCTATCTGTATAGATAGATATATACACACATGGAATATATTTGATGTTTTACTTTGGCCTATATATGTAAACCCATATTTATAGTTTAATCTAGAATATAAATACACATAGATATATTTTACACATCTACAAAAATATACTTATGTAGATATATATACACACATATAAATTATACATATGGTAACAAAATCCAATTAATAAACCAACCTTTTGGGTTACATGTCACCCTCCTTCTCCATCTGTAGTGGATTTTTTTAACTAAACTTATTGTCCCAACATCATGAACTCTAGTGAATACTTGATTCCTTGGTAAGATCACTGTGAAAGTTCTCAACTCCTAACCAATGGTCAGGTCTCTCCCTCCTTTTCTTCCTTGCCACCCACCCCGTGCTGGTGTGTGTAAAAGTTGCCACGTGGTGTTGGCTTTCTGATCCCAATATGTTATTTACAGGATCTTTGTGATGGAACAAAACCTTCTACAAATAATAATCTATGTTTCTCGATGGCAGGCATCTGGGTAGTCGTGAGTGAATGGGTAATTTATTAGTGTTTGAACAGCTCAAAGGAGGGTAACCAAAGGCAGCCCTGAACAGCTCAGCACTTCTGGCCGCTTTCTGTCTCAGCTGCGGTTTGTGACTGAGTTCCGACAGCTCAGAAGAGGAGGCAGGGGAGGAGGAGGGAGCAGAGTGGACAGAGTGGGCTCTGCTGCCCCAGTGAAACCTTTCCCTTTCTTCCTGCCCTGCCTGTCTGTGAGGCTGGCAGCCTGAGGCCAAGTGCTGGGAAAGGCAGCATCTTTCTGGGGCTCCAGCGGACTTGTGGCAGTGGTGTGCGTGTCGTTTGTTTGTTCCACAGTCACAATGCACCAAACTCAGACTGTGCCAAGGGTGGAAATCATTAAACCTTTTGTTCTTCTCTCCCGCTTTGTTCCTGGGAAATACTGCTAAGGCCATAGCAGCAGATCCCTGCTTCTGTCTGATCGGAGCCACGTTCCTTAGTGCTTTCCATGCACTCCGTGTTGCAGGCTGTGTGACGAAAGATAATGCTGAAGGACAGCAGTGGCTTCAAGCTTTGCTCTCTTCAAGGAAAGATTTTCACATACTCTGCCAGTTTTGTAAAGCAATGAAGAAATTCTAGGGAAATTGAGCCACAGGCCTTTTGGTGTCAGAGCCACCCTTATAGTAGTTCAGGGTAAAATAAAAATCAAGTTCACTCCCAAAGGCCTGTGTGTACTCAATTAAAAACTTAGACCAGCATATAATAAATGCAGATTTTGCTTGGCCACCCTCCCAAGCTCTTAGCTAAGCCCACAAGCCCATGAACCGCTGGTGTTTTTGAGGAAAATTGGGAAATAACCTTTTTTCTTTTTTTATGTTTCTGATAAAGAAGCACCACTGATTTAAAAGGGGAAATAAACGAGGCTAGACTGGGTCTTCCACTGTCCAGAAGAGGCAAATGAGGTGCTGATAGCAGCCTGTTGGCCAACAAGCTGAGCATCTGAACACTCAGTAGTGTAAGGAGAATGAAGGGTGGTGGTGGTTAGCACCTTAGGGTGGTTGGGTTTCTTTTTTTTCTTCTCCTTTTAAGTTCTCAAACATTCCTATCAATTGCAGTTTTGCCCCCCAGTCTCTATTCTAGTCAAGGAAAGCAGCATTTTAGCCCTGTGGCACATGGGGATGTCTTTTGCTCCAGCGGCAGATAGTCTTCCCCCATCTGCCTTCCCATGGCGGACAAAGCTGAGCTCACCTCCAGACACTTCTTTCTTTAACCTCCAGATAGCCTTCTGCTTGTGGGATGCACATCTCAACTTCTAGGATCTCTGGTTTGCCTTAGGCATGGGTTCCCCTATGCAGCATTTGTGATGGATATGCTGTTAAGAAGAAAGCAGAGCTCTTTCTGCTGGCTGATCTGTCCCCAGTCCATATATCATCAGTGTCCTGCTCAGGATTTCTCTGCAGTGTGAGGGGGAACTGGTTTGAGCATGTGGAGAGAATAGCGCTGTCTGTGGGGTCCTTTGCAAGCTCACGGTGCAGTCTGTGCTTCTTGGTCCACTTTAGCCATGCAGACAAGCTAAGCATGAAGAACAGCTCGTTTTGAAACTGCAAACCTAACAAACTAAGGGGGGAGAACTTAAAGGAGATATACAGAAAGTCCTTCACAGTCAAAAAAA
>VWYK01130489.1:68610-108658 GCA_013399775.1 Semnornis frantzii | reverse complement strand
AAAAAAAAAAAAAAAAGAGACAGCAAACACTGATCCCTCACGTTAGGTTGTTTAGGAAAAACTTTGGCACTGACAGTAAAGGCTCAGTTTGGGGGCTTTCTGACTACCACGTGTAAGCATTGCAGAAGGGACCAAGCTTTAATTCTGGTGACCCTCACTGGAACATAAATGAAGCTGTCAATCAGCCACTGCATTTAATGTTTGTGTCTCCTCATAGCCACTGGATTTTCCAAGGGCAGTCTGCCCTCCTGCCTTGTTTGTCACCAGGAGTCTTCAGGAGATTAAATGGCTGCGTTTACAGAATGGAAGGGCTGAGCAAAAGATGATGCTGTTAGCTATCTCTTTTGGCCTGCTGTCCTGCTTGCTGGAAACTCAGTCAGAGTATTAGTGAAGGCTTGAGTTCATATCGTAGCTGAGAGAAGCAGGTGTGCCCATCCTTATCCTGTCCACTGAGCTATTTGGTTATTCAGACTGGATGTCTCTTCCTCCCTATACCAGCACAGGCCTTATGGAAAACTGCTCACACTGTCCTCCTTTTGGCCAGTCAATACTTTTGATTTATCCAGATTTAAAAAACAAAACAAAAAACCCCCCATATATATACACACACGTGTGTGGCTGAAAAAAGGCATCACATGAAGTTGAATGAGATGTTGGGGTATTCATGGGCAATTTTATTTACAACTTTATTCCCTTAGAAAAATAATTCTTTTTAGGTGGAAGTAGCTGTCAATTAAACAATAAAGCTGTGATGCTGCTGGGATCTAGGGGCTGCGTTTTTATTCTGGCTTTGCTCCCCAGTTTTGTCTGTGCAGCGTCTTTGACTTCACCTGGCTGTTGACACAGTTAACGGCAAAGAGTTAAACAAGCAGGCTAGGAGGAGAGTGCCTGTGCCAGTCAGGATTCTTAGCTAAATTACTTTCATATTTTGTTTTTGTATTATATTTGCTACTTAGCCACATTTTGGCCTTTTTCCTTTTCCTAACAGAAATCATTATGTGGGATAGCTGGTAGATAGTTCCTGCTTTCACAGTGACTAACTTGGTGCTAAATATGCCCCTTGGCACAGGGATCGTTAACTGGTGGCAGTTTGTCTGCCTTTCCGAGTGAGGGTTTTTTTCAACACCAGCTATGGAATCTATGAAATAGTCTGTGAGGGGAAAAGTGTTTCTCTGGTGTTAAAACTGAGTGTAGACCTAATGCTTAAGGAAGAGCATTCAATATCTTATTCAATACACAATTTGTATCATGTAATGAGCTGTACATAATACAAACTCCTCTCAGGAACCTGGAAAGAGATGTTTAGGCAGGACTATGTGGCAGTCAGTGTAAGAAAATTGGCATTTTGAGCAATGCTGCTGTAGAGGATGTTTCCAACGTTCCCGGTTCTGTATCCACTGCTATAGATGGATCAACTGTTACACATTTTTCAGTCTTGATGATGGCTCTGAAAACTACATGCACTGCAAACATAAAAGTTTCTTTTTCTGTGGCTTGAGTGTGGAGAATAAGCCCATTTTTTTTTTTTTCCCCCAAACTGAAAGCTATATTTCTTTGCTTAAAAGAATGGAGAATGGTATTTCGTTGGTAATATTCAGAAAGATTTATTAATATTTTATTGTGGAGCTTTTGAATAGAGGCCTACACATACCAGTCCTTCTTTATTTTTTTTGTCATGATAACTTTGCTAAGCAACACCATGCATTTGCATTTTCTGATCACTAAAAATGCCCCCTACCATAAATGTGTATGTGAAATTGAGAACCTAATTAAAAGTTTAACAGCATGTACAGTACTTTACCCAAAAGGCATGTGTTAATGTGTTAAAACACCAAAGATTTTTATGCTGCCTTTTTTGACACCATCAAAATATTTTCAGTGGAACTGCTCGAACCTGATCGCTTTATTATAAATTCTTCTGCAGAGCAAGACAACTTAATTTCATATCTAATTGCATAAGGAATTATAAATTATCTTTTCTAAGAGACCTATGACACTAAAACACAGAATGAACAAATAAAACTGATTTGTTCTGGTACAAATGAAGATACATGTCAGTATTTTTATTACAGACACCATTTGTTTGGATTGAGTGTCTGAATATTTGACAGTAAGATACAAAGTGCTCTGTGACAAGCAGTTGTTCTGGCAGTGCATCTTTAGGTGTTTTACAACTAATTGCTGTGAAACGAAGAAACCCAAATCAACAAACCCCAGCCCCACCCATAAAACAAAACCCAGTGCAGAACGGGATAAAGCTGTGCCAAAGGAAGTGTTTTATGTGCTCTCACAGAAGTAGCATGACCTGCCTCCTGGATCAGGCAAGGAATTATTGTTTAGTCGGCGGAGGCTAAGCTTGTTGATGTCACAAGTCTGCTTTAGCTCAGAGGCAGGTGACTTGCTGTAGGTAGAATGATAGTTTTCTGGCTAGGTAGGAGATGCCACAGCCTAGGTTAGATCACAGAACCAAAGGATTGCAAGCCTGGTTTGTAGTGGAGGAGCATGGTTGGCGTGTAATAGTGTGATGGGCTGGAGGTGGGCATTCCTCTGAGGCAAAGGGAGGTGTGGGACCTGCTGCAGCCCTGTTAGTGCGGCATCACCTGAGGGGATGCTGTGGTAAGGCAGAGTTGTGATTCGCTTCCCTACTGGGTGCTTTCCTGCCCCTAAAGCAAAACCAGGAAGTGTTTTCCTTTGGGAGAACCAGCAAATACCACTGCGTCATTACCAGTACTACTGTGCTGAACCCTAGTGCCTTGCACCACCGAGACCCACAGCTGTGTGTCATGCAACACCAGCACCTGCTTGGCTGCCATTGCCCACCCCTCAAAAGTCCTTATAGCTTGGGCCAGGCTGGAACCCAAGCAGCATATCAATGCCAGGTTGGTGCCCACCACCACCATCATTTTCTTAGGGGTGATGGTGGGTCCTGTTGGGAGAGTGGGCAAGTCTGGAGTGGGGGACACTACGCTGGACACTGGCACAGGTTGCCCAAGGAGTCTGTGGATGCCCCCTCCCTGGAGGTGTTCAAGGCCAGGTTAGATGGGGCCTTGAGCAACATGGTCTAGGTGTCCCTGCCCATGGCAGGAGAGTTGGAACTAGTTGATCTTCAAGGTCCGTTCCAACCCAAACCATTCTAGGATCACTTTAATAGTAGAATATTGTCCTTATGGCAGAATTTATAGAAACTGGCAGTTACTAAAAGTTTGTCTTCTGTAACTGTTCTCTAGGGAATTTTATTCTGTTGTTGAATGTTTAAAATGGCTTATGGTAAACTTACCATTTTGAACGGAGCTGTGTCTTGCTGCCAAGGCTGTTTAAATGCAACTAGGTGTCTATTTAAACAGCTTAGGTTAAACTCTACCACAGTATCCACCTCAGAGATCATCTGCTCCAACCCCCATGCTGTGGACCGAGATATCTTTCAACTAGACTTGGTTGCTTATGGCCTCATCTAACCTGGCCTTGTGTATCTCCAGGGAGGGGCATTCACAGCCTTGCCTGGCAGCCTGTTCTAGTGCCTTACCAGCCTTGCACTGAACACCAGTCTAAACCTACTCTCCCTCAGCTTAAAACCATTCCCCCCTTGTCCTGTCACTAGACACCTGTATGAAAAGTCACTCTCTAGCCTTCCTGTAGGATCCCTTCAAGTATTGGAGGGCAGGTCTATGTTCCTCTGAAGTCTCGTCTTCTCCAGGTTGAACGACCCTGTAATCTGTCAACCTGTCCTCATAGCAGAGGTGCTCCAGCCCTTGGATCGTCTTTGTGGCCCTCCCCTGGACTCGCTCCAACAGTTCTATGCCTTTGTGTGATGGGGACACTGGAACTGGTTGCAGTATTCAAGGTGGAGTCTCACAAGAGCAGAGTGCTGTTTGTAAAGGAGATAATTAGTGTTCTACTGACCTTTTTGAGGGTCAAATTAATTTATTGCAAGGATTAATTTGATGTCGTCTAATAGAGATGTTCTTTTCTTTATCCAGAAGTACTTTCCTTACGCAGTTTACTGATAGCAAGGTGCTTTTGTGAAGGTGATTGTTATTCCCTGACACTGAATACCCATCGTCCTGTAATGTCAGGACTAGGGGCAATGGGTTTGAACTGGCAGAGGGGAGATGTAGACTAGAAGTTAGGAAGAAGTTCTTTCCAGTGAGAGTGGTGAAACCCTGCAACGAGTTGCCCAAGGAGGTTGTGGCTGCTCCCTCCCTGGAGGTGTTCAAGGCCAGGTTGGATGAGACCTTGAACGATCTGTTCTAGTGGGAGGTGTCTCTGCCCAAGGCAGGTGGGGTGGAACTGGATGATCTTTGAGGTCCCTTCCAACCTTACCATTCTATGATTCTATGAAAGGCTGCAGCGTAATTGTCTAAATCTCAGTGTATGATTTCGGTTAGGAGGGGGCTAAAAAATTACTGTAACACTTCATAGAGGCAAGTAGGAAAGAAATGCAAGGGGCTTTAGCTAGAGATCTTCCACGGTCTGCTTTGAGTGATATGAGAGGAAAGCCATAGCATTTGTGGTGAAATGTGGAGCACGCTTCACAAACCATTTTTGCCCCACACCTGAAGTGATTTCACTAACAGGTATTTTTGTTACCATGAAACCAGGAGATTTTTCTTTCCTTACCTTTCTGTACTTCTGCAGTTAAGTTTCATCTTGCAAGAACTTTTTGTGGCTTAGGTTTTGAGTGTGTGTCTGCATGGGAAAGTGGTGAGGGAAAAAACAGAAAAGAGGAGAGGGCCAAGGGAGAAAGTTTTTCTGTCCCACTTGTAATAGCAGTGTTGTGTCTCTGAGGGCCAGCAGCGTGGTTTTTGGTGATGTAGCAAATGTTGCACCATTTTACTGAGGGACAGCAATTCCCTTGGCCCACTCTTCCATTCTTGAAGAAGCAAGGTTGGAATGGAGTTGCAGATCCAGCTCTAGGACTGTGGTGGCCCTGCAGTGCCCCATGGTTGGGTTTAGTGGAAGAAGGGGCTGTTACAAAACAAATGTGCCATCAGATGTCTTCAAGGCCTTCCTCTGAGTCCTCTTTGTTATTTGTGTCTCTTGTGCGTAAACTCTGGTTTTGCCTGTAAGTGTGAGGGAGATGGAGAAATCTTAGCTGCAAATGGAAAAAAAATAAAACAACCCGGTGTCTTGATATTTTAAAAACTCCAGAATTAGAAGGAGATAAATTTATGTAGCCTTTGCACCATAATAATGTGGAAAGACCTGACACAAAGCCATAAGGCTTTTTTCACAGATTGAGTTGTCTGGAAGTTGTGCAATGCTGTTTAAACGGGATGACTTTTAACAGATCGCAATAAATGTAAAAATAAAATCAAATCCTGTTTTCACCAGGGATTACATGACGGCGCTGCTGACTCCCATGCACTTAATAGGCACTTTGTTTTCCTCCAAGTGCTTAGCATTTTCTGTGGACTTCGCCTGGCCACATATCCAGGAGCTGGGTTTGGAGCCAAACTGCTGTTAACCGAAGGGTATGTGGGACTGTTGAAGCCCTCCTGTGTGCTCCATGGTGAAATATGTAGCCTGCTCTGCCTGGAGAAAATAAGGCTTCAGGGAGACCTTATAACAGCCTTCCGTAGCTGAAGGGGGCTACAAGAAAGCTGGGAAGGGACTTTTTACAAGGACTTGTAGTGATAGGATGAGAGGCAATGGATCGAAGCTTGAGGAGGGCAGATTTACACTGAATATTGGAAGAAATTCTTTCCAGTCAGGATGGTGAGACACTGAAACAGGTTGCCCAGGGAGGTCTTGGATGCCCTGTCCCTGGGGGTGTTCAAGGCCAGCTGGGATGCGGTCTTGAGCAACTTGTTCTAGTGGGAGGTGTCTCTGCCCATGGCAGGCGGGGTGGAACTAGATGCTCTTTAAGGTCTCTCCCAATCCAAACTATTCTATGTGTGTCTATAGTTGCATTTGCAACAAGGTAGCTGTAGCACACAGATCCCATGGTAGATAGGCAACCCCTAGTCTATGTGTTTTAGATGCAAAATGTAATTGGTTTATGACAGACAAATTTCTTCTGCCAACGCAGTGTTTGTCTTTCAAAAAACCTGCAGCTATTTTCCCTGAGCGGTTGTGGGGTGCAGGTTGTAGCTTTAGAGGAGAGAAGATGGACTATATTCTAATCATTGGCCCCTCAAAACAGGTCTTGTGTTGTAGCAGCTTCTTTATAGAGGAGGGCTTGGTCCTGTTTCCCCTGACCTCATACATCTACTGAAAGTCTTCCATCCAGCTAGGAATGTGGTGTAGTATTTGGCGATAAGAAGAAGCTTCCTGATACAAGGAGTGATGAGTTGAAATCTGGAAGCAAAACCCTTCCTGATTTCTGTGCTTGCTGGCTGTCGTCTTTTTTGTAATGCACGTTATGGAAGGGCTGTGTTTGTACAGAAGGAGGTGCCAGAATGCTGGTAGAAGTCAAGTAGCTCATCTGATGGATGAGACTCGCTTCCCAGTGCTACTGGGAAACAAAACTAACCTTGTGTGGGAGTGTAATACCTGGTGTTGCTAATTCTGACATTTCCTTTCCCACACTTCTGGGGCTCTTTATGAGGAGAGCTTCAGCTTCTCTTCAAAAATCTTAATTTGTAAAGAGACCCCCCCCCCAAAAAAAAAAAAAAAAAAAATCTTAGAGGTTTTGGATGGAAGCTTGCAAACATGCTTCAGTCTGTGACAAGAGAACGAGGAACTGAAAAGAATCCAAGCATTTTACTTTGGGAACAAAAAAGAAACTGGTTGGTGACTTCAGGATGCAGCATTGCTCTCCAAAGCACATTGCTTCGCGGGTGTGCAGGCATGCGACAGCGTGATCTGTGTGGGTCTGTGTTGGTTTCAGACACGCCTGGGGCCTCCTGCAGCCCTCTCGTTATTTCTGAGTGCCAGTGGGGGATGTGTGGAGATGGGGAAATGAGAGAACTGAATATTAGAATTCAGTAGCAGATTTAAATTAAGCAGAAACCTCAGTATGTTATAAACTTGTAAGGCTATATATACACTCTGGCATGTGGCTGGACCATAGTCATGCTCAGCAGACCACTGAGTATTATAGGACAGTTCATATGTTTCCTAATTCTTCCCAGAAAAAGAGGATTTCACTCAGTACTGAGTTATCCCATTCCTACTGTGGGCAGCACAGAACTTTGAACTTGCAGAAATATCACATAAGATATTTCCTTGATGCTACATTTAAGGTCTCCTGCAGAGCATCATAGAGACTGACAGAAACTGGGGCTGGTAGTGACTTTAGGGAGCTGACAGAGCTCAGAGAAGGTTCTGAGGAAGCAGCGCTTTTTCTTCAGATGTCCTGTGAAGAGAGATGGGAAGGGATGAGAGATGACAAAGCAGGAGCCACACACAATTAACACAGCTTTTTGAGCAATTGCATTTGGGGCTTTGCTTCCTTTGTAGGAAAAGTTAAGAACAGAAATTAAAAATCTAGTAGTGGGAGAGACAGTGTCCTTGTCTCTTAAAACCAAGTGTGAGGAACACATCTCAGAGTTAAATGTTCCTAGCAATGGTGTGGAGCCCTAAATGTGGTGTTCTGGTACTCCTGTTCCAAAAACTGAACTAGGAAGGTTTGTCTTGGCGTGAAAGCTAAGCGATATGCAAAAGTTAAACTGGAATCCAGTGGTGCAAGGCAGAGTTCAAAATCAACACACACAATGCTGTCAGTGTTGACAATGTTTTAAGTTACAGCAGTGTAAATCAAGTCAAATGCTTCTGAGGTCAGTGGAGATTTTGATTTCCACTGGTGCAACTGAGTGCAGAGACTGAAGCATGATTTTGTTTGCAGACATATCTCAAGTTACATTTCAAGCTTCATTTATTTGAAGAAGTAAATAATTTGTTGGAAGACAGGTTGGGAGCATAGGTAACAGAGCTTCAGATATATTCACCTGTGGAATCAGCAACCACTGCTGATTGTTTGCAAAGAGCTTCTTGGGGATGTTCCATCCATGTAACTTTTCAGCTGTGTCCTAATACGGAAAACCAAGTTCAATGCAGCTCTCTAGAGTGAGTTTTAGCTACATCAGTGACAGGCCAAAGCCATCTTATTACGAAACATGTTTCCTTATACAAAAGCCATCCTCTTTTGGGCTGTTTTTCACTTAATGATCTTCAGTCATTTTATTATCTTTCATAATATGTTGCGGAAGCTTTGGGTTTGGGTTCTTGCCTGCTTGTGTCAGTACCTGAGGCAGAGTGATGTGTATCCAGAGGAGAGTCAGAAAGATGATTAGAGGTCTGGAGCACCTTCCCTTCTCAGCCCCAGGCTGAGGGAGCTGGGGCTGGTCAGCCTGGAGAAGCCATCCAGTATGTGAAGGGGGCTACAAGAAAGCTGGGAAGGGACTTTTTACAAGGGCTTGTAGTGATAGGATGAGAGGGGATGGATCGAAGCCTGAGGAGGGCAGATTTAGACTGGAGATTGCAAGAAATTCTTTATAGTGAGGATGATGAGACACTGGAACAGGTTGCCCATGGAGGTGGTGGATGCCTTGTCCCTGGAGGTGTTCAAGGCCAGGTTGGATGAGGCCTTGAGCAAGCTGGTCTAGTGGAAGGTGTCTCTGCCCATGGCAGGGGAGTTGGAACTAGATGGTCTTTAAGGTCCTTTCCAAGCTACCCCATTCTGTGATTCTATGAATAAGTATCACAGAAATTACCTGTAGGAGTCTTCCTATCTCTGCAGAATCATGGAGAAAGACGTGACTTGTGTCTTAGGAGGACAGAAGCATAGGAACTCTTAAGACTGAGAGTGGGGAGGCATGTTTGTTTTAGTCTGTGTAAGATTTGGTCTGGTTTTCTGAAGACTGGAGGAAAGAGAGGGCTGCAGAGTAGGGAGGTACATGAAGCCTGGGGCTAGAAGCCTTGCAGTAGTTGATGGTGTTGCTTTAGTTGTGTGTCTCTGTATTGGACCAAAACACTTTTTTTGGCAAGGGCTGACAAGTGGGTCATTAGCTTGACTGATACTCGTGTGTGTGTCTGTAGGAAGGCTTGAAAAGAAGAGGGAAATATTGGTGCATTTGGACTGTTTGTGGTTGAAACACCATAAAGACTTGGATGTAATAGGAAAAAGACAGTAACTTTTAGTTTGCAGAGAACTCGTTAGGAATACTACTTGGAATTAAGATTTATACATTTATCAGAGGAGCTTTTTTGGTGCGGTTTTAATATAGAAGTAGGGTGCCCTGTCTTAACCGCAGCCACAAATGAAGATGGTGCCTTCTTTTCTCTAGAACTCGAGGTAAAGATTTGTGGTTTTGCAGCACAAGGTGGTTAGTACATGTCTGTAGACTTTTAAATAGCACATCAATTGCACAGGATTTTTCTTTGGTTAACTTTTCCCTTTTTGCGTGTATTGACAAGGTGGTTATATATTTCCCTTTTTCCTGTACTAACAAGGTGGCTATGTAGGAAGCTTTAGAAATCGTGGGAGATTTGTGATGTCATCTGATGTCATTACAGCAGTATACTGCCTTGTAAAACTTAAGAGCAACCAGTGCTGTGCCACCAGGGAGAATAATGGAGCATTCATTCACCCCTTCCTAAACCCCAACATCACATATTCCATAGGCTCTTTTGGAGCAGGAGCTATGCCTAGAGGGACTTGCACGGAGAAGTTAGGCTCAGGAGGCTGTAATCAGAGTACCTCAAAAGCAGTGGTAGATATTTCAGTTCCCAGAAGCTGTTGTGTTAAGACTGCACAAAAGCTAGACACTCCCCGAGGTTAAAAACTCTTCAGACGGAATTGGCTGAAAAAAAATCTTGGCTAGCTCATGGGGAGCTTGTGAGAACAAGTACTAGAGGCCAAATTCTGCTCTTACACCATCCTACGTTTGGACCAGTGCCAAAGACAAGCGCTTTCCCTGCTGCGACAAGACTGGAGGGAGTACAACTCTGAGGGGTCTGAGCAACCAGTGACTCTAAACCACACACAAAATGAGTTTAGCAATCTTGGACTGTTGAACAATGATTCATTTTATAATACGACCGCAAAATGTAGCTGAGTTGGTAATGATTGCTTCAAACAGCTCAAGAAACTGAATGAGCGAGGAGAAGCTGGGATTAGCCTTAGCCCTAGTAGGTGTCCTTGTTGGGCCAGAGGTCAAGGCTTTCCAGCATGGCTCTTGCCTGGGGCTTCATGGGTACAGACAAACAAAGGTCGCATTCTTCAGCTGTGAAAGTGCTTCAGCAGCCACCACTGTACGCTAGCACTTCAAAGCAAAAGGAAGCTGCAGTCTGTGGCACCTTATTCATTCAGGATGGTACCCGCAGTATGGCCAACAATTCTCTAGTATGGGAGGGTGAGAAAGACACAGCAGATTTCCACAGCCATCCTTTCATGTCTGTAATTACATCCAAACTTCGCAGCAGTGGCTTTTCATTTTGAAAAGGAGCCTGGCAGCCCTTGAAGTCCCACCTGGTAGAGAAGGTCCAATGAGCTCTGACTTGGTTTAAACCAAACTTTCCTGCCCCACGTGTGCATGTCCAGAGAGTCTCTTTCTGCAGCAGGCTGCCATTTGTGGCAGGGGTTGCTATGGCAAACCAGGGCAGAAAATCCTGTCTGGATGTTCTAGTGAGATACTTAAAAATTGTAAGGAGACAGATTTTGAGAATGTAAATTAATTAAATGGCAGTAATTGCATTATTGCACTGTCTTGCCAGGGAAATAGCTATTCCTGTACAAATCTATTACCCTGCTGGATCTTGGAGTAGGGTGTCATGTTTTGAAAGTGCTTTAACTTTTCCAGATCTGTCTTTCTGCTTTATTTTAATTCTAACTAATGGTAAATGGCAGCTTAGCCCTGCAAAGGGGGTCATCATCCTGCTTCTTTGAGTTGTTAAAACTGTGGGAAGACCGAATGCTTCCAGTTTGGGCTTAATTTGCAGAAGTAATTAACTGTAACCTTACCAGTCTGGGCCAAGTAGCTGCTTGATAGCTTGCACTGTTGGTGTCAATGTCTGTGGATTGGGACAGGAGATGTTAGGCTTCTTCCAGATAGAAGTCCTACAGCTATCTAATGTGTCTTCTGCTCCTTGGCTGCTAGAAGTGAAAAGTGACAGGCAGGTAAGAGTTCTATGGTGCATTTCTTGATTGGAAAGGAAAAGCAAAAACCCAAAGCTTGCTTTGTTTTTTCTATGTCATTACTTAACATCACTAATCTTACTGTGGTTGTATCCTCCTTCGAATCTCCAGTGAAACCATGAAGAATGCATGCATCCAAAGCAGAACTGAGATGCTGGATCCTGGCTAGCACATTTATAGCCCAGTTAGAAAAGCTACTTGAAAATAATTTTTGTTTTTAATGCTGAAAACAGGCACTTACATATCTTTACATATATAGCAGTTACTCATTACAGTGTTTCCTTATATTTTTAAGTGGGACTATGTAATAACTCTTAGATAATGTTTGGGGAGAAATGAAGACTAAAATGCTCACTTCCCACAGAAGAGAGTGTCCTGGTGTTGCTGAGACAGAATCTTGGGCTGCAGGCTGTTAGCAGTTTGGAGTCAGTCAGGGCAGCTGACCTGAGCTGGCTCCAGGTGAATCCTATACCATAAACATCACACTCAAAATTGAGGGGGAAGTTTCTGGAGGTTGGGAGCTTCCTGCTTGGGCTCCTGTCTTTACCTGGCTCCACTCCCTTCTCCTGTCTTTCCTGTTTAGTGTGGTTGCAGTACCTTTGAGCTGAGTATAACTCTATGCTTTATTCTGACTTTGGGATGAGTTTGGCTGTTCTATTAAATCCGTTTTTGCGTATGAGTCTTCTCTCTTTTTCTTCACCCTGCCTTCTCTGCCAGAGAAGCGTCACTGGGTGATGGAGCAACTGTTGTAGTGCAGTTAGATACAGGCTAAATGTAAAGAGAAATGGAGATTTGAAAGGGGAAAGAGGTCAAACTGCTATATATGAAGAGATTTTTTTTTATTTTTTTTTAAAGTACTTTATCTTTATCTGGAACTGTTGGAGAGAGTCCGGAGGAGGGCCACGAAGATGCTCAGAGGACTGGAGCACCTCTGCTATGAGGGCAGGCTACAGGAGTTGGGGCTCTGCNCTAGTGGGAGGTGTCCCTGCCTATGTCAGGGGCTTGGAACTAGATGATCCTTGAGGTCCCTTCCAACCTTACCATTCTATGATCTTAGTCCACAAAGAGCCATAGGCAGCTGACCTGGTTGTGAAGTCCTTTCTTGAGGTGTTCTGCAGACATCTTTGATCTTTGCTCAGTTATCAGCGAGCCTCTGATTGGCTGGGTGTGGGCACAGAGTGGCAATACTCACAAGTTAGTGGCTTGTGAGACTGACAATACTGGCATGGGCAACACAGATGATGCCAGTATTGCAGGTCTTAGGAATTGACCATCTGCTGCCTGCTTTTGTGTGCACATTGAGAATTGAACAGCAAGAACATGGCAATATCCTAGGATTAATACCTATACTGAAGGTCGTGAACTCTTGAGTCATAGCTTTGCCACTGTCTTTTTATTTTCAAGAAGTTATCTTTGACTGTGCTGGTTGTACAACTTGCTGCAGCTGCTTGTGCTGGTGGACAAGGTAAATGTGCTTTTGTGGAACATTGAGTTCACTGTAGTGCATTGAGGGGTTTGTATCTTCCCCTTGGATTCCTGAGCAGGCAGTAGGCTATCCAACACATCCAAGGAATGGAATGTAACAGAACTTCTGTGTTGTGGATTGGATTTGATAGGTTTGAGAGAGGGACCAACAGCTTCCCAAATGGGAATTTAAAAAAGAGAGAAATATAAAAGTGTTTGTGAGTAGCTCAAATCAGTATCCTCGTCTGGAACTGACCAAGTCTAATTTAAAATGCTTTTCATGCCACTGTGTTTGCCAGCTACCTCTTAGAGTAAAGCTTTGGTAGTGATTCAAGAGCTCAGCTCTTTGTTAGAGAAAGGAAGGCTCTTCTTGTGGAGTATCCCTAGAAGCCGAGCTGAGTTTTGTCTGATCTAACATCACTTGAATCCACTGTCTTCCCTCACCTTCTGGGCAGCATTATTTTTTCCTGTTATATTTGTTACATTGCCTGAGTTAAAATTATGTTCATGTTCAAGGATAAAAATAAGGAGTTTTGAAAACCTGGATATTCTGATGGTCGCTAGTGCAGAGACAGTAGGTGTAGGTGACTGAGTGATTTGCAAGTCAGCTTTGTGAGTTTACCAGCTTATCTTCATAGAAAGTGCAAAATCAGTTCCGAAAAATACTAAAAAGGTTAATTGAAGACTACTTTTCCATAGGTCTTGCAGCCACTCCTTATAGGCAAGCATGCACACTAGCTGCTCCCCACAACCTTTTTTCTTATCAGACAAACCCACTTTTTAAATGCTAACTATTCATGAGATGTAACTTCTATTTTAATTCGCAATTTTTCCTCTGTGGTTAAAACCAGAATTATACAGATTCCCTGTGTGGAGTTGTATCCTAAACTGCATCCCCCCAAGGTATTTGTAAACTTCTCACTGAATGATGTGCATTATTTTAATTACAACACATAGCAATTATGTGGAAGCTATTGATTATTACGTCAGTTGGAGGTGCCACTCAAGTCCTTTTCTTCTCTCAATTAACGAAATAATTGCTTCAATAGCAGGCAGGGATGGGAACCCCAATAAAATCCTAGCAGGCTTCTCATTATCATGGCAGGGGAAAGCAAAGGAGCAGGTCCCTCCCAGGGTAAAAGCATCAGGAGGAAATGGGTGGTTGTATTTGTGTTGGCAGGGTGAAGCTGTTGTGAGCCTGGAGTCCCAGCCAAACCCAAGTGAGCTTTGGATTGGCTTGAGCCATTTCTTAAATGCTTTTGTGAACTCTTCTCTCTCTTTTTTTTTTTGTTTTTTTTTTCTTTTTTCATTTCCTATATTTTTAAAATTATACATCTCAGTGCTGGGAATGTCACACCAGTTCTTCCATGTTTTGGGATTATTCATGAAAGGATTTCTCATCAGCTAATAACCATTATTAAAAGACAAAAAAAAAAAAATCTTCATTGGTTGGGTTAAAAATCTGAGCTCAGATGTGTGATCACATAAGGCAAAATTCCATGGAGACTTGGAGTGGAGCACGGCCCCCTCCTGAATACTTTTGTCAAACATATGTCACTGTATTAAAAATAATTACTTGGTTCCTTAGAGGGGAAGAGAGGAAAGGGTTTAAAAACTTGAAATTCTTTATGGAGAAGGCAAATAAACTTCTGAGATTGCTTTCGTTTGAGCAGGACATTTGAAATGGTACCTTTCACTTGAACGTCAGCCAGTTTAATTTAGATTATTGCTTCTGACAATTAACCTCGTGTTGGGCTGCACTTGTCTCATTAGCAATGTGGAGAGTGATGAACTTGGAGCGGCGAGGGCTCAGCCCACACCTGGGAAGCTCACCCACCAGCAGTGCTGCTGCTCTGCTGATTAACAAATCCAGGTGAAAGCTACCTGTGGAGGGCTGGGGGATTAATCAGATTCCTGGCCTTATCACAATCTTCAAACAGTTTTGCCAGGAGAGAAAGTTAAACATGATGTTAAACTGAAGAGGCACAGGCAACAGATTTCAAAATGCATCATTTTGAGGTTCGAATAATTTTCTTTTTCAGCTTTTTCTCATTTCAGACAGAATTTCTCCTTCAAAATGTATCTGCTGTAAAACCTTTTTTTTTTTTTTTTTTAAATATAAAAAGGGGATATAGAATGGTTGGGAGTAAGCATAGGGTTAAACAATTAAAGAATAAAATTCTTGAATTCTCTTTGAATACAATGCTCCATCTAGCCAGCAAATGATCAGCTGATTTTTCGTATAAGCAAAAGCAGTAATACACAAGTTGTGGGTTTATGAACTGATTCCTCCTCCTTTTTTTTCCTCCCCTGATTTTTCTCCACTGAAGCAAAATATCTGTTATTTCCACAATCCACTGTTACACAAAGAGCATTCAGAAATAATGTCATCTTGTGCTGGTGAGTTTTTTCCCTTCTTAAGTTCTTCATTTCTTAGTTAGATGTGCTGTGTACCTGGTTCTAAATGCCCAGACACATGCCCCAACCCTTCAGCATCCAGAGTGAAGTGACACACATCATCAGATGTGGCAAGAAGGGAAAGTCTTAGTCCCTTAAAGTGCTTGGCTACCCCCCTCCCCCCTTTTAATTTAAATTCACTTTGCATTTTATTGCATCAGCTCCCTACAAATACTGATTCTTTTTTCACAGCAAAAGGAGTAAAAGGAGCATGACTTAAACTAACTGCTCCATTCTCTCCCATTCTGTGGCTTTGTGTCCTCCTTGGGCAATACCTCTTACTTAGACATAGTTATCTATTGAATATTTAATCATCTATACATGAAAACTGATCCAGAAGCGACTATCTAAAAAGAGATTCCCCCTCCCCCTCTGGCAGTGGAGCAATGAAATCTTTTTTTCCTCCTTGACTGCGAGTGGAGCTGTGTCTGTGCAGCCAGCCAGTGAAATGTGCAGCCCATATGTGCACGGCAAAGGAAACCGGCGCTGAGGTGCCAATGTGGCTGTCAGAGATCGCCCTGCCTGCCGTCTTCCTTTGCATCTGCAAGGGTAGCTTTGCTCTGCCCTGACAACCTGCACCTTTGTGTTCTCTGGGCTACCCTGCTCTGTACAGGCCGATCATGCTGACTGCTCTTGGGCACGGCTTCATGCAGCAAGCATCCCTTGCTCATCCCAAGAGACTGGATCCACAGCAGCCTACGGTGATCTCCTCTACTTGGTTATAAATTTTGGGAAAATGCATGGGAAGAAGATGGGAAGAGAAGTCATGACTCAAGCTGAATAGAGTGTAAGTCATTGCCTCAAGGGTAGGAGG
Source organism: Semnornis frantzii (assembly GCA_013399775.1). Taxonomy (NCBI): domain Eukaryota; kingdom Metazoa; phylum Chordata; class Aves; order Piciformes; family Ramphastidae; genus Semnornis; species Semnornis frantzii. The sequence continues at coordinate 92,846 of VWYK01130489.1, read as the reverse complement.
AGGGGACGCTAGAGGTCTGAGGTCTGGAGATTTATTCCTGTACAGCTGGGAGGTGGCTGGCTGCTATTCAGAGACTGGAGCAGCACGGTGTGGCCAGGAGGAAGGTGACAGTGATGTGGCCCTGGATATGTGGATGAGCAGGCACTGACCAGCAGAGCTGCTTGCTGCAAGGGATTCTCATCCAAGATTGACAGCATCTTAAGGACTCTGATAAATCTACTATAGCCAGAAAGAAAACCTATTCTTTCGTTTGCAAGCTACAAATTGAAATTATCTCCTTTGTACAGAAGGAGATCTAAAGGGTGGGCAACAAGGCTGAAACCATTTTCTGGCTGGGGCAGCTGTTGGTGCAGGGTTCTGATGTCTCTCAGGCTGAGGGAGAGTGTATGTCACTCTTGCTTGTCAGCCTGTCAAGTCTACCCATCTCTCATGACATAGAACACTGCAGATTCCCTTCTGGCAGAACACATCTCAGCCATGACAATGGCATCAGTCCTGCCAAGATTGCTTTGACGTTTTTGTTGTGACATTTGGATAAATTTGCTAATAGTTCTCTTCAATAGAAGAATTACTCAAAGGATGCTTCAGGTATGCCACAGGTATGTTTTTAAGCAGGGCACGTGCAGGCACACACCACAGCTAAGGGAACATGAAGCTTTTTGTATGCAACATACCTGGATAAAATCTGGCTGAAGTCCTTAATTGTCTTAGCATTGGTACCTCACTTTCATTGCTCTTTTTAAAGAGCTTATGTTAGCACAGCCTAAAGACAGAGTATTCTCCTTACAACCTGTTATCTTAGTTTCTGCAAATTAACAGTGGGCTTTAGATGGTTCCAGATGGCAAGGCCCCAGATCTTTATTCTCTTCTCTGTGTGTCCAATGAAAAGGTTTTCACCTCAGAGTAGATAGAGGTAAGAGGCCAATTTTCGGACCACCAGCAATAAAATTCCTCCTGATCGGGAAGACTGGGTAGAACTTAATTTTCAGCATCACCTGGTTGAACAATTTCTCAGATGTCATGAGAGCAACATGTTTAGTCTAGAAGAGTGTGTCTGAAGAAAACCATTTCTCGCAATCTTATAGATTCATCCATAAATTGTCAATTTTCTTTATTATTGAAGACTATCCTCTTGGATTACAAGTTTAACTGTAGCATTGACCTTTTGCATCTATACCACAGTGGTCCCTGGTCACATTTGACATGGGACCCATATTGTGTGAGGTCTTGAATTATTCTGTGCTAAATTGTAAACCAGGGCAATCTGTAGGGGAACATGAGAGATGTTGTAATACTGATAGCATCCTCTGATTGGATTTTCATTCATCAAAGGAGGCCATTTCTGAGGCAGTGGACTTTTCCAGGTGGCCAAGCATTGTTATGGATGTTTGCTTCTCACCTGAAGTGCTACCAGTGAAAGACCACAGGCAGAAAAGCTGAAGTGCCTCTGTTAGAGAGCTGCAAAGCTGAAGGCATCCCATGTGGTGGGTGTGCTGCATCATCTCTTTACTCCATATACTCTTGGTTTTCCTTATTTTTTTTTTTCCAATTAGAAAAAGACATTTCAAATGGCTTTGAAATCTAAATTCTTTTAGACACCTCAGGGTTTTGGGGTAGTTCATTAGTAGTAAAGTTTCTATTTACTCACACCTTATTTCTTTGCAGTTTATACCTGTCTTAATGCCTGCAGTATGAAGCAAGCAATAACATTCCATGTCTCCAAATAAACAACAGACTTTGGGGGAGTAAAATAGACTGACATTGAGCTGAAGATACCTACAGTACCACCCTCATCCCACCACCTGAGTGCCAAGAGCAAGGAGCAGTAGTTGGCTGTGGGAAATGATTGTGTCGGCAGATAGCAGATTGAGGCTTTTCCTCCAGGATGACCTCTGAAATCAGATTGTGAAAACAACAAACCTCCCAAGGCGACCTCTTTGTGTTGTGCCTGCTGTGCTGGTAGTGCTCCTCAGTGCTGAGGTTTGTTCAGAATCCTCTGTGTGTAAGGAGAGGAGAATGCACGTCTGAGTTATTGGAGGGTCCTTATGCCTGTGCTTTTGGGGATGTGTGTGCGTGCATTGTCTCCACCTTCCTATATTAGACTTGGAGAAGTAGTTATTCTCAGAATGCACTGGGTTGGAAGGCACCCTCAGGTCATCTCGTCCAACACCCTTGCACTCATCAAGGACAGCTCCAAGTAGAGCTAGGCTGCCCAAGGCCACATCAAGTCTGATATAAATGTCTCCAGGGCCAGGTCCTCAACCACATCCCTAGGCAGCTTGCTCCATTTAGAATCATAGAATGGTAAGGTTGGAAGGGACCTCAAGGATCATCTAGTTCCAACCCCCTACCATAGGCAGGGACACCTCCCTCTAGTATAGGTCATTCAAGGCCTCCTCCAACCTGGCCTTGAACCCCTCCAGGGAGGGAGCAGCCACAACCTCCCTGGGCAACCTGTGCCAGTGCCTCACCACCCTCACTGCAAACAACTTCCTCCTAACATCCAGTCTAAATCTCCCCTCTGACAGTTCAAACCCATTGCCCCTTGTCCTGTCATTACAAGACCTATTAAATAGTCCCTCCCCAGCCTTCCTGTAGGCCCCCTTCAGATATTGGAAGGCTACTCTAAGGTCTCCTGGAAACCTTCTCTTCTCCAGGCTGCAGAGCCCCAACTCTCTCAGCCTGGTTTACAATCACCTCTGCTTTGTTTTCCATATGCCTTACCAGAGCTTTCAGCAGGATCTGCTCCATGATCTTGCCAGGCACAGAGGAGAGACTGACTGGTCTGTAGTTCCCAGGGTTATCCCACCCAATTCCACTGCTAAGAACTTCTTCCTTATGGCCAACCTAAGTCTATCCTGCTCCAGGTTTCTATCCATTGCTACAAGCCCTTCTGAACAGTTTCCCAGTCTTCCTCTAGCCCCCCTTCAGATGCAGAAATGCAGCTCTAAGGTCTCCCCAAAGCTGCCTTTTCTCCAGGCTGAACAACCCCAGTTCCCTCAATCTGTCTTTGTAGAGCAGGTGTTCCAGCCCTCTGATCATCTTGGTGGTTCTCCTCTGGACCTGTTCCAGCAGGTCCTTGTGTTGGTGGTCTCGTAGCTGGACACAGTACTCCAGGTGAGGTCTCACCAGAGCAGAGTGGTAGAATCACCTTTCTTGACCTGCTGGCAACATTTATTTTGTTGCACCTCATGTGCTCATTGTTAGTTGAAATCCCCAGTCAGTTACTGTGTATTTGGAGTACACATTATGCTGGCAGCAGTGTAGCTTGTACCCAGTGGTGAAAGGCATCTTTGGTAGACTCCATGGATTTTCAGTGTTAGCACCTTGCTCTGAGGCATCATCCCAGTGTGCCTTTATTTAATGGTGTTCCCTGGAACTGTGAATGGCTCTCTGGGTTCCTTTTCTGCTTACCCACACGTTGAAACCATGCATACATGGACCTGAGACACCTGGCCTTTATGATGTAAACAAAAATTAGTCTGACCTCACTTTTAACTTGCACTGTAATCATGGGGGATTTTTTAATCTTTCAACATAGAATCATAGAATGACTTAGGTTGGAAGGGACCTCAAAGATCATCCAGTTCCAACCCCCCACCATAGGCAGGGATATCTCCCACTAGTACAGGTCACTCAAGGTCTCATCTAACCTAGCTTTGAACATCTCTGGGTGGGGAGCAGCCACAACCTCCCTGGGCAACCTGTGCCAGTGTCTCACCACCTTCACTGTAAAGAACTTCTTCCTAATATCCAGTCTGAATCTCCCCTCTTCCACTTTAACCCAATTACTCCTTGTCCTGTCATTACAAGGCATTGTAAAATGTCCATCCCCAGCCCTTCTATAGGCCCCGTGGAAGGCTACTGTTCAGGAAGCCTGTTCAGGCTGAAGACCCCAAACTCTCATAGCCTATCCTCATAGCTGCTGCAGCCCTCTGAGCATCTTCGTGGCCTCCTCTGGACTCGCTCCAACAGTTTGATGTCCCTGGTGTTGGGAACATCTTGAGACGGAGTGTAGGAAAGAGTGGTGAGAGCACACGGGTACAAAAATTAGCTTAGTGCAGGACTGTTTTGTCAGAAGACCCATCCTTGGGACTGTTGTGATAACCCCATTCCTTAAGGTGTCTGCAGTGCCACTAAAAACATAAAGGCCTGAGTGCTGCTGTGCTGCCTTCCAGCTCAGTGAATTGTGAAGCACTGTGAGCTGTTAACAGAAGGATGGATCTTGGGAGGTACTAGAGCCCTCTTCCATCTCTTAAGGGTGTTTGTCATACCATCAAGGCTTGAGACTGTTGATTTTGTGTGGTTTGATACTGGTTTGGCTGGGGTAGAGTTAATTCTCTTCATAGCAACTCCACGATTTGTGTGCTGTGATTACGTGAGATCTTAGCTGCTATGTAAAGAAGCAGTAAACTTGTGGAAGTGCTTCAAAGCATGACGTGCTTGTGCTGCAAACCTCCAGATCCAGAAAGCAAATAACTCTTTCCAGTCCTTGCCATGTGCACAGAAATTTATCATTCACATTTTGAAAAAATAGTTCTTTCTGCCGTTCTCTGTCTTTGGTTCACAAACTGACTAACAAGATGGTGAAAATGCTAACAGGATCCAAAATGGGTCTGGTGGCTTTGTAAGAAAATAGGTTCAGTTCTAGGAAGATGTGGGCTAGGAAAACAAATCTGAGTTCATCTCAGCACAATGTGGGCTCATCAACGGTACAAGGGAAAGTTGTTTTTTCTGAGTCTGGTAGCAGTTCCTGCTTGCTGTGAGTCATCTTCTTTAGTGGTGATCTACAGTCTTTTTTTTTTTTTTTGTCTTTATTTTCCCCTCTTTTGTTTTCTGTTGATAGAAAGTGTAGCATAGTTCACTAACCAGCAAAGCTTTATTTAGACTTGTCAGAAATGCAGAATTGTTTTACTCTTCCTGGGAAGAAAAGAGGGAGAACAGGAACTGAAAGGAGTATCAGGGGAGGAAGAATTTGCATTGAATTTAATCGAATGTATCTGAATTTGCAGTGCTGCCTAAATTAAGGACTTGGGATATTAAAAGGTATTTTGAGAAGGAATATCGCAACCTTACANGCAGAACCCCAACTCTCTCAGCCTGTCCTCAGAGCAGAGCTACTGCAGCCCTCTGAGCATCTTGGTGGCCTCCTCTGGACCCGCTCCAACAGTTCCATGTCCTTCCTGTGCTGGGGGCTCCAGAACTGCACACAGGACTCTATGTTGCTCTCTAGTAGAGGAATTTATAAGGGAATGGTAAGGTTTGATCCACTGCCTTTTACCTGTTTGTATGCTGTGAGGGAGGCATGAACCTGAAGATTGACAAACCCTCTGTCTTTGGTCTATTGCATATTCTCACATACACATGTGCGTATGCACATTTACATATTCTATATATTCTACATTTAAAAATAAGTCTTATCTCCTTCAACTCCTTCAGTGTGGATCTAATTTTTTGACTGAATGTTGTTAGAGATACTTGCATCAAGGCTGTGTGCATGGTCTGGTCTTGTATGGATCTGGAGCTGCAGTAACACAGCCACAGTGAGTGAAGGCATCAAACTACAGAGGTAACAGCAACCATAACTTAACACACTGCACTCACCTTGGATTGGTGGGAGCAGTTGTTCAGGGTATTTAGCAGAATCCTTGATCTTTCTTCCCTCAGCAATACATGCTTTTCTATCCTGCTAGTTAAATGCTTTCCTACTAGTTCTTCAGGGGTTTTTTGTTGAGTTTTTTTTTTTTTCATGGAAGTCAGGAGCTAAATGTCTAGTGGGAGGAAAGAAAAGACAGAAGGCAAGCCAAAAGTAGTAATTTAGTGAAAGAAAATGTTCTGCTAGTCTTTATACAGCGTAAGGAAAACCCCAAAGACACAAATCTTAAACTAAAGAGATTAAGCTGTTAAACCACACAGGCCTGAATACGGACCTGCATTCAGTTAGGGGCTTGGTTTGTGCTGCACAGCTTGCTGTGTGTCCTTATTTTTCTTTGGGCTTGACACCCGTGAATTTTCGAATCTCCTTGCAGTTGACTCTGCACAAAGAGCGCTGCCTGCCGTACGGCTGCCCTGAGTAGGCAGGATATTCACATTCGTACAAGGCCAAACAACGTCCCTAGGCTTAATTCTAAGCCTATTAGCCTCTACAATGTCTTATTAGCAATGCTCTTTTATAACCTTTAAAATGTTTTATGTGTTCAGTTGCAGTGCCACGTTCCTGTGCCTCTTTTTTTTTCCTGCTCTTTCCCTGTGAAGCTTACGGGCAGGCTGGGTGTACTGAAGGAGTTTGGGGCACTGGTGTCTCTTTGAAAAACAAGGAAGGAAAATATCTTCTACCTTCCTCTCTCTCTTCTCTGTTTGAAAACATCACAGTATGATGAAGTGGGTCCAGAGGAGGGTCACAAAAATGATCAAGGGGCTGGAGCACCTCTCCTATGAAGATAGGCTGAGGGATCTGGAGTTGTTCAGCCTGGGGAAGGGGAGGCTTCAGGGAAACTTCATAGCAACCTTCCACTACTCAAAGGACTGTTGGCCTGTTTCCAAGGGCCTGCAGTGATAAGGGGCAATGGTTTGAAATGAGAGAAGAGCAGATTTAGATTGGATGTTAGGAACAAGCTCTTTACCATGAGGGTGGTGGAGCCCTGCAACAGGTTGCTGAGGGAGGTAGTGAAGGCCCCATCACTGGAAATATTGAAGGTGAGGCTCAACAGGGCTTTGGGTGACCTCGTCTAGGAGGATGTCTCTGCTTATTGCAGAGGAGGTTGGTTGAACTAGATGACCTTTGGAGGTCCCTTCCAACTCAAACCATTCTATGATTCTATGAATATAAAATCTAAGAGAGGCTTCTGCGGGATTGGGCATGAAGGCTGTCTGCCTGGATGCTCCTTGCTGGAGGAGTTGTGAGGCAGGTTGTGTTAGAGATGTTGGGCAGGCAGGAAGCTGACAGAAGGTGGAAAAAATCTTTATGGTCCTTTTAGTTGTGTGCAGCCCCTTGTAGGTCATGAAGTGGCAATACAGTCTCCAAGCCCAGTATCTATGGCAGGATGATACAGGTGCTGCTTGTGTCTGTTAAAAAAATAGGTGCAGTGAAGAAAAGCACCACCTGTTGTGTAGACTTGGATTCATGTTTCTTAGCAACTGAAGCAAAACCATCAAAGCCCCAGTTTTAAGCCTGTAAGGCTGAGATGGAAGCATGTTACAGGTCCCCACAAGCAGTACCTGCTCTGGGAAGAGGCAGGAGCTGTGGTCCCAAGCTGGAGAATGGCAGAGAAGCATCCAGTGTCTTCTGGGAAGCCTGGAACTTGGAGGCGGCTGTTGTCCAAAGGAAAAGGAACAGTGATGGTTCTAAGGTGGCAAAGCAAACCTCCAGGCATGGAAGCAGCTAAGGATGTTTTTTGACCAGGGAACAGGCTGAGTTGTGACACTCCTGGTCAAAGGCATCAGCAGCCACTACTTCCTGGGAGGAAGCACAGCTCCTGTGCAAAGGCTCAGACGTTCCCAGGTTGAGCTTTTAAGGTTAGAGGATGCCCAAAAGACAGTATTGTGCAAAAATGGGGAGAGTGCCATGCTCTGGGCTTCCTGTGAGGTTGGTGTTAGTGAGGCAGTAGGTGCTGCAACCCTGTGGGTTCTGGGGCTACTGAACAATACTGCTGAAGGTGGTGTGATGGTACCTCTCAGGAGGGACTCTCATGCAAGGTAAAGCTGAGCTCCATGCTGACAGAGTTGTGAGGGATATCTACTAAAAACTGCTTAGTATCTGGGATGCAGTAGCCTTTCTGGCATGAGCATTCATGGTATGGAAGTGACCATAGAATCATAGAATGGTACGGTTGGAAGGGACCTCAAGGATCATCCAGTTCCAACCCCTGCCATAGGCAGGGACACCTCCCACTAGTACAGGTCANNNCTCCAGAACTGCACACAGGACTCCAGATGGGGTCTGAGGAGAGCAGAGTAAAGGGGCAGAATTCCCTCCCTTGCCCTGCTACCTACACTGCTCTTGATGCAGCCCAGCACTCGATTGATACTTGGTTTGAGAGAAGGAACTACTTACTAAGAAGAAAATGAGGACTTGTCTCTATTCATATAGTACTTAGTGCTGTCCAATGGAAGTGAAGTCCAGATTTAGCCCAAAAAAGGTGAGATAAGAGGTGCTGTGCAGGCCTAAATGTAGTTTTCCTCAGTGGAAGTAATAGCTTGAAAAGTAGTGTAGAAAATGAAAGGGGAAAAAAAAAAAAAGAAAAAAGTACTTGGTGGTTGTAATTTTTTGTGTCTCCTTTTGCTTCTTCACCCTTCTATTTATTTGTGGTGTTCATGTCCTATCATACAACAGTTTAAAAAGTAATCTCCTGAAGTCAATACCATCAACTTTTTCCTGGTTGGGTTTTTTTTTTTTTTCTGTTTCCCTACTAATTATTGGTTATTTTCTTCAAACAGAAGAAGGGGTTGGAAAATTAAATAAAGACTTCCAAAATAACAAACTCCAGAAAATTTTATTTAATTTGTGGGTCCATTCTGTTCTCTCCTTATTTTTTTTTAAAAGAAGATCTTTATTAATTTAGTCTAGTAACTTAGTGCCTATATTAAATTAATCTAATAAAAGTCTTGGGTCCTCACATAACGTTTCCCAAATGTGAAGCAGCATCTGTTACATGAGGCACAATCTTTTTACTGTAAAATGTGAACCTGATACATAGAATTGCAAGACACCAAACTGTTTGCTGTATGTCAGTTAAGTGCAGTGCTTGAGTGCAGTCATGCCGGAGGAAAGGAATGGGCTTCACCAGTGTTCAAAAAATTAAACTCTACCTAAATGTCATGTATCAAAGTGATATTCATCTGTGGAAGTACTCTGAAGCTCAGGAATTAAACTTCATAATGCTCACAGTCTCTCTGTTGACAGCTATCTCTGTGTTACTAGAAGCAGTTTAACTGATTGCCATGTAAACAGATCACAGAATGTTAGGGGCTGGAAGGGGTCTCCAGAGAGATCACCTCAGATCTCCAGAGGATCACCTTGGGCAAGTGACACAGGAACACACCCAGATTGGCCTTGAAAATCTCCAGAGAAGGAGACTCTACAAATAATAATAGATAATAGATAAATAACAGACAAATAGTGGGTAGAAGTCTGTATGCTAGTACAGATGTGCAACCAAGACAACCTCCAACAGGCTAGATGTGAGTGAGCAGCTCAGGTGTGTCTTATGGCACCACCACATCCCCTTCTGTAATGCCACCCTCTTCCCACTGGTACACGTTCCTCAGGACAGTCTTTCAAACAGCAACAGCCAAAATCTCCAGCACCAACAGGGCAAGGGGCTTGGTGCTGCCAGGGCTCTGGATGGCTCAGCCTTTGAGTGGCTCGACTGTGCCTGCCCCGTGAGTGAAGTTCACCCTTTTGCGCACAGCCCTGGAGCCACACGGGTCTTAAGAGCTAGGGTAGAGCGCTTGGCACTGAGGAGCGTGGGTGTTCTGCTCATGTGTAGATGTGTACAGCACACTGTAAGCACAGAGGTTACTCCTGTGCTCTCACTGAATCATTTCTGCTGGCCTGAAAGGAGGGAGGTTCTTTTGTATGAGCCTGAACATAGGGCTCTATAACACAGGGCTTTGCTCACTGGGTGCTTTCAGTGACTAAGTCACCAACACAGCAGTTGGCAAAATGAAGTCTACCTTGCAGGGGTGTTAGAAAGCTTTGGGATCCTCTGGTGAAAGGGGGAGAGGATTATGCTGATTTATTTTTTTCCCATCTATTACCCCAATATGGCACTGATTAAAATCCAGTAGAATACTGTGAGCACCCCTTTACTGATGGGCAAAAGCAGTATAATATTTTAGGGAAATATTTCCCTAAGAGCTAGAAGAGGCAGCTCAATAATATAATACAAAAATTAATTTAATCTCTTTTTTCCCTCCTTCTTAAATTGTTCCTATTGCTCTGGTTTTTTTGTTTGGTTTTTTTTTTTTTTCCCTCCTGTCTGCTTGAAAAATCTTTCCCTTTGCTGGATTAACAATAATAACTACAAATTACGTCTTTATGTTGTTAAGAGTTTGATATACTACAGCCAGGGTACAGGTTAGAAACATAGACTGAGTTATTGTGTGCCACAGGGTAGTGATTTCCTGCAAACTGATTTATGGATAAATAATTCTGTATACTTATTGCATGGGACAGGCAGTTTTTAATTTCTCTAACAAAGCACAGCAGAACAAGGAAAATTGCATTCTGTAGAATAGGGACAAGGTGCCTCTGAAGAGGATAAACAGATGCAATCAATGTCACAAGAACCTACTCATCTTAAAGGAAGGCCCTGTCAGTAGTGGTTGATAAATAAATGACTCGATAGTCCCAGAAGGCAGGAGTTTGTTGAGTCTTTCATTGGGGTCTTTCATTTCACAGAATCACAGAATGTTAGGGATTGGAAGAGACCTCAAAAGATCATTGAGTCCAACCCCGCTGCCAGAACAGGATCACCTAGAGTAGATCACATGAGAACACACCAGTTTTGAGTATCTCCACACAAGGAAATTCCACAATGTCTCTGGGCAGCCTGTTCCAGGGGTCTATTACCCTCACAGTGAAAAAGATTTTTCCTTATGTTCATGTGGAACCTCCTGTGCTCCAACTTGCATCCGTTCTTCTTCATCTTATTGTTGAACAGCACTGGGAAGAACCTGGCTCCATCCTTCCAACAATCAGGAGGAAGTTCTTTACAGTGAGGGTGGTGAGACACTGGCACAGGTTGCCCGAGGAGGTTGTGGCTGCTCCCTCCCTGGAGGTGTTGAAGGCCAGGTTGGAGGAGGCCTTGAGTGACCTGTCCTAGTGGGAGGTGTCCCTGCCTATGGCAGGGGGTTGGAACTAGATGATCCTTGAGGTCCCTTCCAACCTCACTATTCTAACACTTGCCCTTCACATTTTTATAAACACAAATGAGGCCACCCCTTAGTCTCCCCTTCTCCAGGCTAAAGATTAGCTCCCTCAGCCTTTCCTTAGAAGGGAGATATTCCTCTCCCTTCATTGTCTTTGTGGCCGGACTCTCTCAATAAGTTCCCTGAGGTCCTTCTTGAACTGAAGACCTCAGAACTGGACACAATATTCCAGATGTGGAATTGTAAAAGGAATCTGAAGCATCTGGGTGCTAACACTAATCAGCAGTTTTTCTTGAGCTTCTGTTAGGAACTCCTGTTAAAAAGTGAGATCATCTAAACAAAACTCTTTAATTGCATTCCCATCATGGCAGCAAATCTTGGTTGGGTTCTTCACCCAGCCTTTTTATTTCCAGTTGGCCACCCTTGAGCTGTCATGGTGGGAAGAGAATGTGTGGACACCTGGTGCAGCTCTTGAGAGCTCAACTGCATTTTTGTAGGAAAGCAGCTTTTTGCCTTTTGCTGTTCCACTCCTCAGTAATGTAGCTTTTGTAGAAGCCTGCTTCAACCCCAACTTTGTGTCCATTCAGTTTGCGTCTCGCTAGGGTGAATGATCTCAGTACTTCATATCATTTTAAAGAGTCATCTTGTAAAATAAAGGTCATGAAGGTCTTTTGACAAGTTCTGCTAGTTATGGAGGTCAGCCATGAAGTACTGGTCAAGCCACCTGTGAAATGTGTTGTTCTGCTCTTGTGTAGATAGCACTTTCTCCGCCAAAGGAGCTGCATTTCACGTGAAGCTCAGTTGAAAGCACTCTGTCAGAGTATACATCATTGGCCTAAGTGGAACAGCAGTGAAAGGCAGTGGTTGTGTGTGAGCTCAACTGAGCTCACAGGGCTTTGCTGCTGTTGTGTTCTGGCATTCTTCTGGGTGAAAGGTAGTTATGCAGATTCTGAGATGGGTTCCTCTGTCTTTTTTCCCTGTCTGCGTTTTGAGGGAGCTGAAGCTAAATCTTACAAAAAGGCCTGTCTGTAGAAGGACATTCCATAAAAGAGTCAACAGCCAGTGTGGATAGAGACAGGACAAGAGGGATTAGTATGAAGCTGTGCCAGGGGAGGTTTAGGCTGGATATTAGGAAGCACTTCCTCATGAAAAGGGTGATAAGGCACTGGAATGGACTGCCCGGGGAGGTGGTGGAGCCACCATCTCTGGAGGTCTTTCAGAAAAGATAGGATGTGGCACTTGGCAACATGGCTTAGCTGATGTCATGGTGTTAGACTATAGGCTGGACCTGATGACCTCAGAGGTCTTTTCCAGCCTCAGTGATTCTGTGAAAAAAGTCTTTCGAGAGAAACTGTTTGGCCTTTTTGTTGTCTTCAGTTGACTTACTAGAATGGGCTGCACGGAGCTATTTCTAGGTGAGTTCTAGAGAACTCTTCCAGTGTACAACCTTTTTCTGAGTCCATGCAAACTTTGAAATCTGTTGAATCTCAAGAATCTCTTACAAGAGAAGAGTCCCAAAGGATCATCAATAGAGGAAAGAGCCCGAGACTCATTGACAGAAGAGTTTTGTGAGCGCACAGAAGATGTGCTTCCAGATTTCATAAGCAGGCTGATGTACCACGTGGTAGCTACAGCATTTTGAGAAGATGTGGAGCTGACAGAGGTTTCTGGAGCAGCAATGTATTCATTAATAACACAGCAACCTTTGCTCATTCCTGTCCCCACTCCCAAGTCTCAATTGGGGTAGGATGAAAGCTCAGGCCAGTTAAAGTGGTTCCTTTATAAGCCGCAGCTGCACCATTTGGAGTCCATGTGCAGAACAATAAAAAACCTGTATGGGGAAGTGACTCTCTGCTACCAAGCAGTTCTCGTCTTATTGCTACACTAGAAACACCCACTTCTGGATGAGAAGGGACCTTTTTGCGGGGAGGAGCTTGGTCCTCAGATTTTACTGAGGAGTTATCTCAAGATGTCTTCTAGCATGCAGAAAATAAGATTGGTCAACAAGCTGGCATTGTCTTCCCAAACACAGCCCAAGAGTTGCCTTAAGTGCAGTGTTGTTACCATGAAGTAAACCACCTATGAAGTCTACTGAGGAGCTGGTTGGAAACCATGGCTTCTGGCTATGGTTTGGACCAGCTTAAAGTACTCTGGAAAAAAAAAAAAAACAACAAAAAAACCCCAAACCACGTCGTATCACACCGGCTGAAAAAACAGCCTGCATCGGTACCAGAGGAAAGGACTTGCAGCAGGTGTTAATGTGCAGAGGCACCCAGCCTTATGGCAACACCTGTGTTTGTCTAAACCTAGCCAAAACAATTTCCTCTCCAGTTGCAAAGGAGGATTTAAAAAAAAAAAAAAGGAAAATCTCTCCCCAAGTTCCAGTAGTAGCAGGCATTTCCTGAAAAGCCATCAGCAGAGGATTTCCCTTGGTATGCTCTGGCTGTGCTGTGGTTTCTCTCTAAACTTCAGTTCGGGGACACCTTTGGTAACTCAGTGATCCCCAACTGTCTCTTTGTCTCTTGCCCAGCGATGCCAGGTCTGAGCAGTTGCAGATGGTGTGCTCTGAGTGCTTTCCTTAATTGAATGAAAAATAAAGCCTCTTGTAAAATATTACCAATTTAGATGTAACTTATGGGGCACATATGATGCTTATTTTTTCAATTACATGAAAACTTGGCGTGGTTAAACGTAGGAAACCAAGTGTTCTGTGAGGCTGGTATAGATCTCTGGATTTTTAGGTGATTTTGCTTGAAATTATTATGTAGCAGAAGGGGGTGAAGGAAGTCAGCAACTAAACTGTGTTTTCCCAGCATGTATTTTACTTGGTGGACCCTCGACGCTCATTTCATGACTCATACATGCTGTACTATATGCATTTCTTGTTGTCACCAGAGATAGCATTAAGTAAACTATCTCCTTAAGAAAAACAGCTTTTCTTGGCAAGTGGAATATGACTCAAGGAGGCAGCACTGGAGACATACGGTGCTGTGAATGAGAGTTGTGTGTTACTCGACTGGATCTGAGTCCAGGCACTATTTATACTGCAGCATATTCAGCACCAGATTGTTAAATCTTAATACTGAAACAGTGCATCATTTAAATGTTTTTGTTCTGTTTATGTCCCATTTTCAAGCATTGGATATCAAGCAACACTTACTAAATTTTTGTTTCATTTGGACAAGATCTCCCCTTGCTAAAAGCTTTCTAATCTGCTTTCAAAATACTAGATTGCCTGCACCATGGAAACTTTGTGCCACTGAGGTGAACCAGATCACTTCCAGCTTCTTTCGGTGCGTGGCCAACACTACACCTTTCAAAGCAGTGCATCGGTGGGAAACACAAAGGTTTAAGTGCTACAGAAATGGAGCTGAGCTAAAACAATTTCCTCTTCAACCTGAGATGGGGGGAAATACTCCATGGCAGTATTTCATGGGCTCATAAACATAATCTTCTCTTGTTGTCTCCGTGCAAGAAACTTTGTTTTATTGTTTCAGAGGTTGTGTTAATTTTATGATCATGTTTGGGAGATCAGGATAAAAGGGCTGTGCCATTTCTTTCAATTTGATTAGTTCCAGAGCTGGTGAATAACTGGGAGTAGGAAGTGAGGAGAAGAGGGCTGAAGTTTGTTGGCATCACTGCATCCTTTCAGAATACCCAAGGCGGGTTCTTGGGGCTCCTGTTGTCGCAGAGGAAGTAGTTTTCTCATGAAATAATGTATTTTTGGCAGTAGACTTTGCAGATGGTCCTTTTTAAGATCAAGAAGTATATAAGGAGACCTCAAAAGGCATCATTTTGAATGGGAGAAAAGGTGATTGGCGTCTTGTGGGGCTGTGCTGAGAAGTTGTGTGAGCAGAGCAGTGGGGCCCTGGGAACACGGCAGAGGAGGGAATGAAAATGGTTAGTTGCGATAGCGCAGGATGAGGCTGGACTGCTTTGCTCTCATGGAAGGTGTCACTGTGGCTTTCTTGGTTTGGCATCTTCCTGGAAGTCATTCCTGGGCATTAGTCATTGTTTTTTGGTGTGGGTGGGCCCTCTGCAATTGTCTAAACAGAAATAACACCTCTGCAGCAAATGGTTTACCGTCCCGGCTTACAGCCTTTGTGACAAGCTCACGCAGGAGAGGTGAGGATGCCTATTAAAGGATGAACAGAAGTAGAAATAGCACTTAACAGCATTCTCCCCCACCTCCAAAATGCTATTTTGGATCTGTGGTCAGCAGCTTGCAGCTTTTGCACCCGAAGAAAAGCAACTGTCTGCACAGCACAGCTTGTAGCTGGGAGTGAACTCTTCCTGCTTGGTGGGTTTCCAGTGCCATTCATTCACACTGGGAATTGCACCAGGCTTAGATTGTAACTGCTGAAAGCCCACACAGAGGAATTTTCCCATTCGAATCAAAACCAATGCACTTTTTTGCTGAAAGGTTTTATAAACTGCAAAATCAGGACTAGAGAGTATTTAAAGCTTGTTCTAACTTAGAGAACTAGGCTTTAGTGGGATGATGAAAGATGGGAAGGCAAGAAGCCTCCTGGGCTTCCCTGAAGTAATTTAACAGTCAGGAACATGCCAGCAACTCTGTACTAAGAATTTAGAAACTGTCTTCCCACTTTTCCCCATCGTTTGCTTCAGGAGTCAGTCCAACACATCTTTTTGAGCAAAACACACCTTTGGAGCAAGGCTGACATGAACCTCCGACCAGGTCTCAGATCTTGTGAGCAGGCAAGCTTATCAGAGGGTTTGGTAAGCAGCTGATAAAGTAAAAAACATGCGTCTTTCTGTTTTCTTTTCAGGTATAATCAAGCTGGGGAGGTGGAATCCCCTCCCTCTCAGTTATGTGACTGATGCACCAGATGCAACAGTAGCTGACATGCTACAAGATGTGTATCATGTTGTGACATTGAAAATCCAATTACAAAGGTGGGTGTTTCTGAACATCTGTCCTTCTCTCTTCTCTGAGCTGCTCTGTCGATTGTAACATTACTACAGAGATTAGCACATCCTGTCTTCATTAATTTCTGGCCTTTTGATGAAATGAAAAGAAAAATGAAAAGAAGGGTGAGTCACCTGGCAGCTTTTTGGTGCATGTTCAGGCTGAGTTTGTATGTTTTCCTGAAGTAGCAATATGGTAGCAGTGAGGGGAGGGGCAGAAACTCAATCCAGTAAAGATAGGTGGTGTTTATAGCCAAACTTTTATACAGCCCCTGATTTAATGGATTCTCAAGGCCTTACTGTGCCAGAATGAACCTCTAGGCCTTCTTCAGTGGGCTGCACTGTGAAATGCAGGTTGTCTTCTGCCTGCTGCTGAAATGGGGAGGAGGGGTCCTTCTGACTGATGTTTTTCTCCAGTGGTCTTTGCAGTGAAAAGGCAAGGAGCTGAGGAAAGGGTGCACTACTGTGGCTCCATTTGACATTTGGAGATGCTGGTTCTGATAACCAAAGCAAAACCCCCTGATACTTTTACACTTACTTGTCCACCCTCCCTTCCCTCCCACTCTTTCTCCCTCTTTCTCTCTATTGGCCTTCACAGTAACCATCCAACAGTTACTGACGTTAGCATAAGGAGTTGTGACAGGTCCATCCCTGGCAGTGGACTGAATACTCTAAACCTGCTGGTGAGCTGATGTTGCACAATGTGCTGTTGGTCTTTGGTCAGCACATGTCAGAAGAAAGAGACAGAATTAAGAGACATTCTGGAATAATTTGCCCACCATTCTTTGAGTGCCGCCTGAGCAAGATGGGTCCACTGGGATGTGTGCCCTTTGGTGGCAGCTACACACCCTCCATCTGTTCAATTCAGTTTGGAATTTGGGAGTAGTTGGTGCCTCGCTGACATGAATGCCCCAAATGGCAACATTTCTTTCCTGTAACATCTCTTATGGGGCTTAGGGTTTCCAGTTCCCACTAATACGCCTTTCCTTGGGTTTAGATACCGTTGTCATTCCTCAGCTAGACTGCATCTCTGCAGCATAGTTGTAAAAGAGCATCTAGAGCCTATAGCTGCTATAGAAGTGGAGTGCAGTAACTCTTCTTCTCAGATGTATGAGCTACCAGGAGTCCATCTAGCCTACTGTTAAGTTGGTGTTACTGGAGGGTGTCAACCCAGGACCAAGGTCTCACTCTTTATCTTCAAAGTGCTTGAATGCCTGGATGCCTTGTAAACAAAAGATAGCCGGTGACATTGAGATAAAGATGGTCACTGACTACTTGAACACACAACTGAACTTTCAACTCTGAAGCTGAAGCCGGGCTGTACGGGCAGAAAGCAGAACCACCTCAGAGCGTGTGTTGAGTTTCTCTGGCACTAATCACAATGACAAGCTTCTCGCAACCCTCTGACGTGCTTCATGGGTCTGACCCCACATATGGAGGCACAGACCACAAAGCTTGCTCGATTGGAAGAGGCACAAGTCACACCAAGACAAAAGCTTCACTATGTATGCAGCTCTTGTAGAATGAAGGTGAGAGTGAGCTGCACATGACAGATGCTGGGCTTCCAGTGTTTCTGAAAGCCTGCTAGATACCTCAGGCATGAGGGTGCTTGAGAACCCATGCAAATTAATTTTTCAAAATCTTGCCTCTGCAGAAGCAGGGCCCTTACCGTTTGGGGATTTTGCTAGCAACAGCGTGGCGTCTATGTTTGTTCTGTCCCAGCAGGAGGGCCTTTCTCTGCCTGGAAAGGATGGCTTTACCCAGCTGCTTCTGGGGCTTACTTTATGCAGTATTACGCTCTTCAACAGGCAGGCCTCAGAGGGAATGGTCATGCACGCATACAGTCCCATTGTGGAATCAGCTGCAATTCCTGCCCTGCACCGTCATTCTTTTAGCTGAACTGCATGTCTTCTGGGAGTCAGGCTTGGCGGGGAGGGAAAAGAGGGGTGAAACACCCCAGTGGCCAGCTAAGCATTATACTCCAAGGTTGTGCTTGCTGCTAGAGGTCTGTAGCACTTGTATACAAGGAGTAAGTGTCTGTGAAGGTGATGTTTCTATCTGCTTTGTGCTCTGTTTTCACAGCTGTTCGAAGTTGGAAGACTTGCCAGCAGAGCAGTGGAACCACGCCACAGTTCGCAATGCCTTAAAGGAACTGCTCAAAGAGATGAATCAGAGCACATTAGCCAAAGAATGCCCTCTCTCCCAGGTCAGTGTTCTTAACAGGCTTAGGAAAAGCCAAATTTACAAAATAGCAAACCTGTATTTGTTCAGTGAAGGGCTTAGACTATACAATTCCACAAATACTGAATCAATTTCTTCTTTTATTTTAGAATTCAAATTAATACAAGGGAAAAAGTGTTTTTACTTTGTTTTCTTAGTGCATTCCTAGATGGAATGTATGCATGAATTGGCTGGGTTTTCTCCTGCTGTTCAGAGCTGTGAATTCTTTATTTAGATCTTTATGTGAAACTTTTGTGACAGGACCAATGATCCTCAAATGTAAGATCTGAGTGGCTTCCTCCTACTAGCAGAGGCCTGCTTCCCCCACTAACCCACAGGTAGCTCTCATCAGCCTCCAGCTATGATAAAAAGTCTGCTCTTCTAACAATTGTGCCCCAATTTCTAGGGTAAAAAAAAGTGTTATGTAATTATGTTAAAAAAAGAACAAAACCTCAGTCTTCTTCTCCATGAATGCTTTATAAACAGCAGTGATCTTCTGTCTGAGGCACTAAGACACAGGTTTCTACCGGTATCAGGAGCTTTGTTTGTACTTCAGATTGTCATAAGGGGAGATTCATAAAGTTTTCACCATTGAACCCTCCTTGCCTCAGAAACAAAAATGCACCAGAATCACAGGTTCACAGAATACTAGAGGTTGGAAGAGACCTTTAGAGATCATCGAGTCTAACTCCCCTGCCAAGGCAGGGTCCTCTAGTGTGGTCCACACAAGAATGCATGCAGGTGGGTTTTGAAAGTCTCCAGAGAAAGAGACTCCACAACCCCCCTGGGCAGCCTCTTCCAGTGCTCTATCACCCTCACTGTACAGAAGTTTCTCCTCATGTTGAGATGAAACCTTCCATGTTCATTTCTATGCACACTTTAGCATCCAGGCCAAATATCTCTGCTGCATTTAAAGAATGTTGCCCTCTAAAAACTTTTTTAGAATCACAGGTTAATCCATTGATTGTACCTTAAAAAATACTCAATCTTGCTATGATGGTTTTTGAGTTCCCTGCCCCGCCCCCCCCTCCCCCCTTGTAAAANACCCCTCCCAGAAATCAGAGACCCCAGGAGGGGCTTCCAACCACCCTTCTACCTTCTCCCCACCCCTATACCTTACCCCAAGGTTTGCCTTACGGGCAAGGTGAGTTGGAGGATCGTCCAGAGGGGTTAGAAGGAAAGTGGTTAGCGAGGTTACTTGGCAGAGAGGAGAAGACCAGAAGCTAGACAGCCCCAGAGTGTGCCTGAGAGCCTTATCTATGTTTTGTATTCTTATTCTTAAAACATCTCAGCAAGCCTACAAGTGAAGCAGACATCACCATTGTTTTCCTTTCACAGCCTATGATATAATTTTGTCTATTAAAATATTCCAATTAGCCTCAAACCAGCCCACTTGCTAAAACCCCACTGCTTTGTTAACCCATGCACAGCTACTTCTCCTCTGCTTCTGTCCTGCGTTGTATGCTCAGCCCCAAGGATAGCAAAGATAAGTGTAGAGCCCTCCACTGAGGGAGGAATAACACCATGCACCAGTACATGTTAGAGGCTGACCGGCTAGAGAGTAGCTCCACAGAGAAGGACCTGGGAGTCCTGGCTGACAACACATTAGCCAGACACCAGTGTGCCCTGGTGGCTAAGGACACTTGCATGCATTAAGGAGAATGTAACCAGCAGGTAGAGGGAGGTTCTCCTCTCCCTCTACTCAGCCCTAGGCAGACCATGTCTGGAATGTTGTGCACAGTTCTGGGCTCCTCAGTTCAAGAGGCACAGGGAACTACTGGATAGAGTTCAGATGAGGCTTATGAGGATGAGTATAGGCTTGGAGCATCTCTTTTACAAGGAAAAGAGACCTGTGGATGTTTAGTCTGGAGAAGAGAAGGCTAAGAGTGGACCTTATAAATGTCTACAAATATCTGAAGGGTGGCTGTCAGAAGGATGCAACCAGTCTTTTTTCAGCGATAGTGACAGGATGAGGAGCAATGGACACAAATTCAGTCACAGGATGTTCCACCTCAACACGAGAGAAAGCTTTTTCACGTGAGGGTGCTGGACCATTGGAATGGGCTGCCCAGAGATATTCTGGAATTTCTTCCTCTGAAGACATTCAGAACCTGTCTGGATGTGTTCTGGATGTGTACTGTCCTAGGTGGTCCCTTCCAACCCCTAGCATTCCATGATTCTGTGAAGGAGTAGCAGTGACTCCAGATACACGCAGAGCCCATGTGCGTGAAACACATTAAGTGCTTTTCTTTTCACACAGTTTAAGTGTAGTTTCTTTAAATAGACTTGTCTGTGGGATCTGGTGAGCTGATGACGATTGCAGCATGTGGTTGTCTCTGTCCAGTCTCCAATATCCCCGTAACTGAACTATGCATCATTTCATATTCAGCATCCATTTGTGCTGTCTTTCCTCCCATTTCAGTTTCAAAGGTTACCAGGTGGAAACACTGCAGTTAGTTTACTCCTATGGCCTCAGTCTGAAATACATTTGCAAAACTACTGATGGCAGAACTGCATCAGCAAAAATCTTGGCCCCAGTGTTTTAGTGGACAAAGCTAAAAGGAGATCCCTCTGTACAAAACAGAGACTGCTTGTAAGCACAGGTGTAAGTGGCCTCAGTAAGTGACCAATTCTTGAAGAGGGTCTGCAAGAATGCAGCTTGTACTATTATTTTTCTTGTTATTAATGATTATTATTACTTCTTATTAATAATAGTTATTAATTGGTATTTTAATTATTTCTTATTATTGTTACTGCCATTTAAACTTTCAGCCTCTTTTGTTTTGGCTCACAAAATGCAGAAGATACAAGGGAAGGTTGCGTAGGAGCTGTCTATTACCATCCTCCGAATGCACCTCTAATACAATTCCCTCTCCCAAATCAGTTTTAAAAAAATACCGTGCCAAATGTGAAATGTCATTACAACCCCCTTGTGGTTAATATATTATTGACAGCAGCAAATTGCAGAGTGGTCTCTCTGGAGTCAAACTGCAGAGTAAATGCTGCTGTTTATTAATGTGTTCGCAGTGCCTCGAGTACCCGAGTGGAGAGGGGCAGCGTGGGGAGCACTCGCCGAGGCAGTCTCTGATGCTCGATGCCCAAGCATTCTGTGCAACCCAGATGGGGGTTCTGATTGCTGTGGGAAATGTAATCATTCACTTTGATTTAAAATTGTTCTGGTCTTTTCTGCTAGGTGTATCATGTGGCTGCAGCTTAGCTACCCTTAGCATACAGCTCCTGTTCAAACAAATAAATCCCCATTAACTAAGCCTGGGGGGAGAAGGAGGGTAGGTGGGGACAGTGTGTGTGGCAGAAAGAAATCCAATTATTTCAGCATTTCCACCCTTGCATAGAGACCTCTACCTTGCCTGTGTATTGTAGAACTCATTTCTGCACCAACCATGCTTCCTCTTTGCTGGAGCAAGATTTCTAGGGATGTGAGTGCTGCTCTATTTTCTTTCCCTAAACTTACAGCATCACATTTTCTTTGTGTGGATATTTCTTTCACTCCTGGTCTAAGTAGTTTTCATTCCACTTGGCTGTCATGACCGCACACATACCAAACATCTGCTACTTTACAGAATCATGGAATCGTTGGGGTTGGAAAAGACCTCTAAGATCATCAAGTCCAACCTTCAACCCAACAGCACCATGGCCACAAAACCATGTCCTAAAGTGCCGTGTCCAAACATTTCCTTGAGGATTTTCCCAGGAATAATATGCATTATTTAGAAATGTGCAGTTCACCGCTTTTCTGAATGGAGATTTCCTTTCTACACACTTAGTGGAATTCCCAGGAGGAATACCTTCTGGGCTCCTGTATATTTAATAGAGAGGATAGGTATTTTGAAAGTTGTTATGATTTTTTTTCTTTTGTTCCCCTTGCTCTTTTGTCAAGCAGTTGAAGAGAATCTTGCTTGGGATTTTTCACCAGTGATTGATTTACTGATTGCTTTTACTGTGGAGTTTAGGCTTTGCTTTCTCAAACAAAGGTCGATGGGTGCATATATTCTCTGATAGTTAATAGCCCTACAATTTCAGTAATGTCAGTTCGCTGTAGAGCTAGAGAATTTGGGTTGGGGGAGTGTGGTGAAGGAAAAAAACAAAGGATGTAAACACAACTAAACAATTTCTCCACTTTACCTTAGTTACTGGAAGTTTAAGTGAAGTGACACTAAAAAGCCCCAAGTTAGCTCAGCTTTATTCAAAATCCTTCCTTAGAGGCTATCTCCATGTCAGGCTTTCAAAATACTACTGCTTGTTAAAATGACTTAGAGCAAGGGAGGATTTATGGGGAGGGAATTGCTGCTGACTGCCACAATGCTAGGTTTCTGTCTCAAAATATTGATTTTAATTAGAAAATTGAATCTCAGGTTTAGAAATTGAAGGGGCTACTCACAAAAGCTCTTACTTCATAGCTTCGAGACTCTTGCAGTGCACTGTAGCAGCCTTGCAGTGGAAAAGTTCAAATGAAAAAGCAAAAGAGAATCTTTCCTGACAGTGAAATTACCTGTTAAAGACTGAAACCAAGCTGCACCACCCAGTTATCTCAAGTTCTGCTCATGTGTTTTAAGTCCCCAAAACAAAAAGAGTTCAGGAACAACTGGAGTCCTGTGATGTTGCAGTAAATTGGGTCAGAGGCTGGATAAATGTGGAAGAGGGGAGGAGATGTTGTTTTCTGTTTCTGAAGGTGGACCAGAGCTTGAGCCTGCTGTAAGTAACTTGTTGGAGCTGTAAGATCATCCTCATTCTCTCATCGCTGAGCAGAAAGGTCGCACAGCGTGCCAGGGTTTTTTCTGGGCTTTGTGATGTGGGTGAGGAAGAAGAACATAAGGAAAATGTGATTTCTGGAGAAAGCAAGTTGGTTAGTGGTCTTGGATTGCATTTCCTTGCTGGAAATGTCCATGTGCTGGGAATGATTTGAGTATGGAAGAGTTAGCATGATGAGTACTGCATCCAGTTCTGGAGCCCCTATTGCAAGAGGGATGTGGAGATGCTGGAGCGTGTCGAGAGAAGGGCCATGAGGATGCTCAGAGGACTGGAGCTGATCTGCTGTGAGGACAGACTGAAAGAGTTGGGGCTGTTCAGTCTGGAGAAGAGGAGGCTCCAAGGTGACCTTACTGTGGCTTTCCATTATCTGAAGGGGACCTTTAAAAAAACTGGGGAGGGACTTTTTAGGATATCAGCTAGTGACAGGACTAGGGGGGATGGAGCAAAGCTAGAGGTGAGTAGATTCAGACTGGATATGAGGAGGAAGTTCTTCACCATAAGAGTGGTGAGACCCTGGAAAGAGTTGCCCAGGGAGGTGGTTCAGGCCCCATCCCTGGAGGTGTTTAAGACCAGGCTGCTGAGGCTCTGGACAACCTGATCTAGTGTGAGGTATCCCTGCCCATGGCAGGGGGGTTGGAACTGGATGATCCTTGTGGTCCCTCCCGACCCTGACTGATGCTATGATTTGAGCATGGAAGAGCTCTCAGATAGGGAGAAAGGAGAGCAAAATGTTGTTAAAGATGCCACCTCCATAGAATGGCTGAAAGGAGGGGAGAAAAGAAGGAATAACTACCAGACCTCTTTCCCACCCTACGGGCAGAAGCATCCCAGGTATAAAGTATGGTTACGACAGGTATGGGTGCTGCAGATCAGCTCTACGCCACCCTGCTTCAGTTGGTTTGCACCACGAGTTGCTTAGAGGGAATTTGCAGAGAGTGGAGAGGGTGGTGGTTAAACAAGTGATATTTCAACTTGGAGCTTTTTTGGGTGATTTTTGGCTGTGTTGCACCATAGTATGTGTGGTTCCCTTCGCTCTGTTAATATTTCTGCTGGGTGATTCTTCACACAAGAGCTAATCACACGTTTCTATAAATTACATTAATTAAACTGATTTGCCTAACTGTTGTTCTGTAGTGAGTAGCACGGATGTTCTCCCCTTCTTGGCTGTGTGGTCTTGCTGCATTTGGAAGCAGAACAGAGACATCTGAGAAGCATTATTGGGATTATGCATGCTGGAGCATCTAATCTTACCTTTAGGACTTGGTTCCTAAATCACTCTTGTTCTCTCAGCCGAGTGCAGCGAGCATGTCTTGTTCCCCAGCACGGCACCACCAGTTGTTGTGCAACTGAAGCTATTACACTGTCACAAGGACAGAGGGAAACAAAACCAGCCCCCAGCCTGAGCTGTAGATCTCAGTCTAGGTTTGTGCTACATCCTTTTTTTT
>VWYK01130489.1:47084-57589 GCA_013399775.1 Semnornis frantzii | reverse complement strand
GACCCCAGGAGGGGCTCCCAACCACCCTTCCACCTTCTCCCCACCCCTATACCTTACCCCAAGGTTTGCCTTATGGGCAAGGTGAGTTTGGAGGATGGGCCAGGGGGGATTAGAAGAAAAGTGGTTAGTGAGGTTACTCAGCAGAGAGGAGAAGCCAGAAACTAGAGCGCCCAAGACGCTGTGCCCCAGAGACACTGACTTATCTTTGTTTTGAGTACTTTTTTTCTTAAACATCTCAGCAAGCCTATGAGTGAAGTAGACATCACCATTGTTTTCCTTTTCACAGCCTATGATATAATGTTCTCTATTAAAATATTCCAGTTAGCCTCAAACCGGCACAGGAAGCAGCACAGACCAGGGTCACACTTTTCCTGTGCAAAGAATATGACTTCCTATGTTCTGAGCAGCACTGACAGGAGGCACTTTTGCATCTCTGTGTCCCAAGGAATGACTTAGATCTAATCTTTAGTGTAAGGGAAGGATAAGGTCAAGCACCTAATCAGTCAGCAGTATTAGTACACTCTGCTTAGTTCACCTGAACTGATGTTGATCAAAGACCCATGTCCAATAGTATTTTTTAGAATACAGAAATGATGATCTGTTGTGTGCTGGGATCTGAAGGAGTTGCAGCAGAAGGAAGAACAGACAATGGCCTTTCCTGTCTGTTTTCCATTAGGCTTGGATAAAGGCCTTTGCTACCCATAGCCAGCAGCCAAACAGTTTCTCTATGTGCTCTCTAGCTGGTTGGAGGTTATTTGGTATCCTGCAGGAGCAGAGGAAGGAAAAGGTTTGAAAAGTTACAAATTTTTATCAAGTTGGCTTCTCCAGTCAGTCTGCTTTTTCTCCAGCCCTCACTGCAGGAACAAATGGGCCAGGCAGAGATCAGACAGCGAATGTCTTGGGGTAAATACAAAGATTAGATGAAGGAAAATGAGATTCTTCAGACCAGCCTTTTGCACTGAAGTGGTTAAGTGTGCTGTGATTAAAAGAAATAAGTAATTATCCTAATTATAGATAAAAAGATACGGAATTACTACTTTAAAAACACCTCCTGTGCTCTGGAGCAGTAGTTATTTACAAAGTGGAAGTTCATAATTGTTTATAGCATAGGCAAAAGGGCACCTCTTGGTGTAGTGCAGCAGGCCTGTCTCTCCAAGCACAGTGCTTTGTCTCCCAAGCATGGCTCCAAAGTTCAAGCCTTGCTCCAGTGAGTAGGATGGTGCTAAACCAGAAGAAATCATGAGAACCTTTTTATCTTAAGTTTAGTGCAGGGCATGCCAGAGTTCACAGAGCTCTCCCAGCTTGGCTGTGGCTTTTATGATCACCAGGTTTTAAATAATAAATGCAACAAAGCAGCAAACTCTGAAGCAGTGGAGAGCAGCCCTGGGTGGTGACATCGTGTCACAATTGAAGCGTGGCGGTTCTACTGGCTAGTAGCTTATTACAAAATGTTTCTTTACCAGCCTCTTCCTATGTGGGGCAAAGTGCCCGTGTGCCTGTGGGACTGAAAAGAGCAGGGCTTGCCGGGCGATGGGGGCTGGCAGGGGCCCTCCGTGTCCCCACTGCAGTGCTGGGAGGCTGTGAAGCTCCTACTGTCCCTTCTTGTGCAGAGGAATTTGGTTTCCAGTGCTGTCACTCAATTCAGTGCCACTCATAAGCCCTAAATGCCCCACAGGCTGTTTGTCAGAATGTTCCTATTAACAGCTCAGTGAAAATAAAGGGTGAGGGGAAGACAAGGTGGAGAAATAAATTTATTTTAAATAATTTGAACTGGTTTTGTTTCAAATGAGAAGTTGCAATGTGGACCACCCCAAGCTATTGTGCTGCAGACTGCGTCGGCTGCTTGACCGTGCAGGGAAGATTTGGGTAGAGATTAAGAGCAGCACACAGGGGAAGGGTGCACTGGATTCCTTCTGTGCTGTATCCAGGAAGCTTCTAACCCAGTATGGAGTTGAAATACATTGACACATGTGGTAATCATTAGAAGAGAAAGGAGCATTGAAATATGACAATTTGCTGGTCTGATTCTGGGGATCGTGTTGGTTCCTGTCTTGCAGAGGTAGTAACATGTTGTGTAGGGGGTTCTAGGAAAAGGAAGTGCTCTGAGAGCTACTCACTGAGCTTAGCACAGTACCTGTTGTCCAGACACCTTGCATCTGCCTGCCGAGGTTATGGCTTCAGAAGGGTGGGTGGCTCTGAAATACAACAGTGTTTGGTTTAAAAGAGCTCTTCAGGAATAGCTGCAGAATCGTGTACCAGGCAGTGGGATACAGGGAAGAAGGGGGAAATGCTGTTGCGTCTCTTGCTGTGGTCACACCACAGATGGAGATGGGTAACAGCCTCCTGGACCAACTTTTGTTTAACTAGCACAGGCATCGCTAGCAGAAGCAGCTTATCAGCAGTACTTAAACATAGACAGCACGTGTCCATGCAGCCCCTTCTGGCCTGGGCTAAGGTCCTGCTGCTCAGTCTTCCCTGCTTTGTATGCTGACATGTTCAAGTACCAGCCAGTGCATACAGGACTACAGGATCTGTAAATGTATCTCCAGCTTGACTGCAGCAATAGCAAACCAGGGAAAGACTAATGGGGTAGGAGCATGGCAACTGGAGAATGCCAACGGAAAAATCCTGTCTTGGGAAGATCTGAGGCATAATATTGGTGTCACAGCAGCTTTCTTGCTCCTGTATCCTTTTCTTGTAGCACACTGCCAGCAAGCTGGCTCACCTCCAGAACAGTGCCAGTCTCCATCTCAGGGTTATCTCAGTCTTGTTCCTGTCCAGCTCCACAGGGCACTACCAACCCCTAGTTAGTGGAGAACAACAGGGAATCGGATAGAAGCAATGCGTTAGAGAGGGAAAGAGTCTCGAGGAGTTGAGTAATGCACATTTTTTCCATCCAGCGTAACTGTGAATGGTAACCTTTTATTATTAAAGTGGCTGAAGCGACTAGAATCTGGTTTGTTTATGGGCAGTATGTGCATGGCTGGGTAGCCTAACGTGATGCAAAAGGAAACTGATAATAAGGGAAAAACAGAACGATGGAAGGGAGTCAGGTGATGGCTCTGTAATTGTAATTCCAAGTAGCACTGCAGAGATTAACAGCCTGGCAGCCTTTTCATCTTAAACTTTATTTTTATAGGGGTTTATAACTTGGCACTGAAGTCAGGAGTGGGTGGAAACTTGGCAAATGTAGTTCAGCTCCGAAAGTGAATGTTATTTATATTTATTTCTCACCAAGTTTTCAAAAACACTTGGTTACTGTTTTTGTGTTCGAACAAGTAGTAATTTGTTGGTTTCAGTGACTTATTCTCTGTGTATTTCTTAAACTGCAAAATACTTCAAACTTATTTCAGCTCTTCTGAAGCTCCTAGTGGTAGGTCTCTAGATTTCTAGGAGTGTAAATTAAGACTAAAAGGAGTCCTTACTGGATTTCTCTGTAGCAGGGTGCTCCAAGTATTTCATGTACACCGAGCAACACCTTTATTCTATTTACATTGATTAATTCCTGATGACTGAGAAGCTACTGCACCTTTGGAAGGATTCCATTGGGTTTTACTGCCAGCTCTGTGTTTGATGACATCGCTCAGGTGCAGGCTCACGGCAGAGAGGCTAAGGAGGCAACAGTTAGTATGGCCACATGGATTCACAGTCTGTGTCCTGCCCACAGAACATGGTCTGGGACCGTGATGGGGCAGCTCCTCGTTCACTGGCCCCACATATATTGGTGCCAGGCCCATCCTGGGTGTTAACACTGCTCCTACTTCATACTTCACTGTTGGAGCAAGTCCATAGGAGAGCCACAAAGATGATCCAAGGGCTGGAGCAGCTCAGCTATGAGGATAGGCTGTGGGAGATGAGGTTGTTCAGCCTAGAAAAGAGAGCACTCCAAGGGGACCTTATCGCTGCCTTCCAATACCTGAAGGGAGCCTCCAGGAAGGCTAGAGAGGGACTTTGCATAAGAGTGTCTAGTGACAGGACAAGGGGGAATGGTTTGAAACTGAGAGAGAGTAGGTTTAGACTGAATCTTAAGAAGAAGTTTTTCAACAGGACAGTGGTGAGACTGGAACAGGTTGCCTGGGGAGGTTGTGGATGCATATTTCCTGGAGCTGTTATAGGCCAGGCTGGATGAGGCTTTGAGCTACTATGTCTAGTTGAGAGGTGTCCCTGCCCATGGCAGGGAGGCTGGTGTAGATGACCTCTGAGGTTCCTTCCATCCTAAGCCGTTCTATGATTCCACGGCTAGCCTGAGAGTGGTAGTGTGAAGCTTTCTGTAACTGATGCTCAGGGAGGGCTGCTGATGTCACGAGGAGCAGCATTTGAGTTGGGTTTTTGGTATTTTCAGCAAACTGGAGTCCTGCATCATGTCTCTGGCACCTTGTAAGCAACAAAGCAAAGGTGATCGTTTGCCGACATTTGTTTGTGCACTGCACTTCAGAGCTGGAACCTACTGCACAAATAAGCACTTACTTAGAGGCTTTTGTGGAGAAATGGAATTAATGGTTCTCTTAGAAATGCTTTTTCTTTGTTTTGGCTTTAAAGATGGGGGTTTTAAGAAGGTATTTGGTAGATGGCTAAAGATGTGGAGTTTTCCTTTAAAAGAATGGGAAGAGTTAAAATTTCTTACAGGAAAATCCTGGTACTAATTCAACTAGTTGTAAAATTCAGTACTCGTGATGTTCTGGAGCGATATCTCTAAAGTTAGTAACTGAGTGTTTGTGTGTGTGTGTGTGTGTGTGTGTGTGTTCAGGGCATGACTCCCTCCCCAGTGAGAGCTCAGAGCTCTCTGCCTAAGGTTAACTCTGGGAGGTGAAAAGCCTCATCTTGCTATTTAGAAGGAAACAGAAAAAGTCATCACTAAACTGTCATTCTGAGAATTAACTGTGTAGAGCTTCAAACCTTTATATATAGATGAAGTTTTTAAGGAGTTCAAAGCCTCGTACAGTTGTTAATCATTACACAAGTTATAATGGTATTGCTGCATTTATGGAATAAACCCTCTCTGCTTATTTGCTAAGAGCGATACCAGATGAGCTGGTGGTTTTCTGCTTGTGTGATACGTGGCCCTGAGCACTTCCATAGCAGATCGATATAGAAATGTGTGTCCAATTGCATTGAGGGAATCTCATGGAATCTGCAGCCTACTGTACAATGGCTTCTGATTACTTCAAATTATACAAGAGTTACACTTACGTGCTTGTGAGCTTCATTTCTTAGGTTCATAGAATCATAGATTCATAGAATGGGCTGGGTTGGAAGGGACCTTAAAGATAGAATCATAGAGTTATAGAATGGTAAGGTTGTAAGGGTTCCTCAAGGATCATCTAGTTCCAACCCCCTCCAATAGGCAGGGCCACCTCCCACTAGTACAGGCCACTCAAGGCCTCCTCCCACCTGCCCTTGAACACCTTGGATCGTCTAGTTCCAACGCCCCTGCCATGGACAGGGATGCCTTCCCCTAGACCAGGCTGCTCAAGGTCTAATCCAACCTGGCCGTGAACATATCCAGGGAGAGAGAGCATCCACAAGCTCCGTGGGCAACCTGTTCCTAATTCAAGTACAAGTTTCAGAGGGAATTTCATAATAGTGTATTTAGTTTTGCAGTTACATGGAAAGATGCTGGAAATTGCTGACATAAGTTTTGGATCACAAAAGGTTAGGGGCTGGGAGGGACCTCAAAAGATCATCCGGTCCAAACCCCCTGCCAGGCAAGGATCACCTATACCAGATCACACAGGAACACATTCAGGCAGGTCGTGAATATATCCAGAGAGAGAGACTCCACAACTCCCCTGGGCAGCCTGTTCCAGTGTTGTGTCACCCTCACAGTGAAGAATTTTTTTCTCATGTTTCCACGGAACTTCCTGTGTCTCAGCTTCCACCCATTGCCCCTTGTCCTGTCATTGGGCATCACCAAGAAGAGCCTGGCTCCATCTTCTTGGCACTTACCCTTTACATATTTATGAACATTAATGAGAATTTTGGATATTGCTGACATAAGACTTAGTTAAAGGGCCAATATGTACCAGCATATACACTTAGGCTATACATTATTCTATGTAGCATGTTGGGCTTTGATAGCATGGTGTCACTTAGGGGCCATGGGCCTTGGCACCAAAAGTGGAGTGTTTTCTGAAGACAGTGAAGCCACTTTCTTTAAGGTGAGCATTTGTACAGGGATGTTTCTGGGCAGACTCAAAGTAGTGAGGCTTTGTAAATAGGAACCATTGTGTGATTCAGGCATTCTGAAACATTGATCCCTTTACGAAGTTACCCAGTTTGCGGTCATAGCTTCCAAAGTTGGTGACAGTGTAAGGGGAAATGTCCCAGCAGGGAATGAGACTGGAGAGGATACCTGCTACTGATTTAATAAAGAGGAGTCCTGAGGAGTGGATGATGCCTGAGAAATCCAAAAGAACGTTAATACTGTTGTTGCTTTTACTTTGTTCTGCTTTTGCTTGTGTTTATATCTGCAAAGCTTTTATACAAGCATAGATTTGCAGAGTAAAGCAGGTGCACCTGCAGTAACCCCTACCTAACAGTCCTCCTGCAAACTGAAATGACAGCGAACTGCTTTTTCTCTTTTAACAGTGGAAAGAGTGGAAAGAGAAAACCTTTCAGACTATTGTGTTCTTGGTCAGCGTCCCATGCATTTACCAAATATCAACCAGCTGGCAACCTTGGGAAAAACTAATGAACAGTCTCCTCATGGCCAGATTCACCACAGCGCTCCAATCCGAAACCAAGTGCCAACGATGCAGACAATGATAAACCCTGGGCTGCTGTCTCCTCAGCTCAGCCCGCAGCTGGTGAGGCAGCAGATAGCAATGGCCCATCTGATAAACCAGCAGATTGCCGTCAGCCGCCTATTGGCTCACCAGCACCCGCAAGCTATCAACCAACAGTTCTTGAATCATCCACCCATCCCTAGAGCCGTTAAACCAGAGCCATCAAATTCGTCGGTGGAAGTCTCTCCAGACATTTACCAGCAAGTCAGAGACGAGTTGAAGAGAGCCAGTGTGTCTCAAGCTGTCTTTGCAAGAGTAGCCTTCAACCGCACACAGGTATCTATTTCTGTTCTATAACCAAGAGGCTGTGGCTCTTGTGGGGCTGCGTGTGATTGTTGCAGGTCGAGGCAGGTGTCCCCTAAAAACGAGTCAGAGCACCCTCCCCTTTTCCCCCCATCTCTTTGCTGGGATTGGATAAGGCTGGTTCTTCCTGGAACAGCTGTTTGGTTGCATTGGGTCACCTCTGTGCCATTACTTGAGCTTTCTTCTCTAACAGTAGCTCTGCTCATCTGATTTTTTTTTTCCTGTGTTCTTCTGTGTGGTTATAAACTTCCACATCTGCCCATGCCTGATGGCCCTGAAGAGATAACAAGAGACTGTGAGGGTGTGCTGGTTTGAGCTAATTGGAATATTTTTTAATAGAGAAAATTATACTGTAGGCTGTGAAGGTAAAACCATGGTGATGTCTACTTCACTCAGAGGCTTGCTGCGATGTTTAGGTATAAGAAAACCAAAACAAAGAAGATAAGAGTCTCTTGAGCTGGCAGTCTGGGTCACGAGGGACTTACTTACTTACTGACTGGCTTGCTGCTTGGGTCTTGGGCTAGCAGCTCTGGCTTCTCCTCTCTGTTGAATAACTTCACTAACCACTTTTCTTCTAATCCTCCCCAGCCGATCCTCCTTGCACGTAAGCCATACCTTGGGGTAAGGTGTAGGGGTGGGGAGAAGGTGGAAGGGTGGTTGGGAGCCCCTCCTGGGGTCTCTGATTTCTGGGAGGGGTGTTGTGTGTCTGTATTACCTTAAACTTGTATATTTCTGTAAATATTCCTGTATATACTGTACATATTTGCTTGTATATTGTGCTAAGCTGTAAATATAGCTTCATCTCTTAACTTCCAGCCGGCTGAGAGTCTAGCCTGGGTTATTTCAAAGTGTGGGGGGGTGGGGAACTCCCAAACCGTCACAGAGGGGCACAGGTGTCTGTGGTTTTCTGCCACTTCCTCAGTTCCTTCCTATGGTACAGCTGATACCACAACTAGTGCCAGAGGCTACTGCCTCAAGAATTGTGTAAGACAAGCATGCATGGTCCTGAAGAGCGCCTGCTGGGAGAAATGCTGCTGCTTACAGGAAGTTGTGTTTGCTTTCATAGCTGTGACAGGTTTCCTCACTCACCTAGTGAAATGCAGGTGTTGAAATGACCAAACGGCAGCATCAGCTTAAGCGTGGCACCTGGCTGGAGGTGCGTTCAGGAAGGCAAGGCTTTTCACATATCCTGCTGCCATTCAAGGTGTGGAAAGTGTCGCGTCTCAGCTCTGATAATCCATAGCAAGGCTAAAGACATGGAAAGTGGCTTCATATTTAATATTGCCACAAATTTCTTCTGGTTGGTCTTTGAGGTCAGTTCAGCAGCAAGAGAAGAAAAGGGTGGGTGTGCTCGTCTCCTGGAGGTCTGTCCCTTACCCCATATAATGCCTTTGTCTGTTCTCCTGGATTAATGATTTTCTTTAGCACTTCCATTTTGGAAATGCCATGTTATAAGGGAACTAATTAAAGTATGGAGCACATTTTTATTACTTCCCTTCTTCCATTAAATTCATAAGATGGCTGCAGTCAGAGAAAACATTCACTTCCAATCAACGTTACTCTGAGCTCTGGGGTTAGCCTTGAGGATATCAAATGAAAACTACATGGGAATGTATGAATGTTTCCTCTTTAAAATGCTGCTTTTAATTTGGAAAAGCTTTTAATCCCTCTGGGATCATAACCCTTTGTATATAAAGCCTTGTATAATCAAGGTGGATGGTATTGACAGAATGACACATTCTGAACTTGAGCAAGAGGTCAGCAGTAATGTTGCTGGTGAGAGCCTGCCACTGTCACCAAGCCACAGAGCTCTGCTTTAACCAGACTGGGAGAGTGCCCAAGATGTCATTAAACCAAAATGTCATTCCCCAGGAGAAAGGTGTCATAGAACTCGTGTGTTAATTGTTCTCCTATGGTAGGAGGCAAGGTGTTGATTTGGTGTGTCTAAGAAACACCAAGCCTTTCATGGTCCTCACCAAACATTGCATTGTGACTTTCCCGGACAGCAGGGAAAAGATAAACTCGTGGGGGAGGCCACTCTGGCCTCTGCCGAGCAATGGCACAGCATCCCATCTGCAAGTGGGATTTACCAACAGCTACCATAGCATAGATCATCTGAGATCTGGACTAAGTCATCTGCAGGTCTGGGGTTTTCTGGGTGCTGGAAGAGGTTTTTTGGTCTTTGTACACCCCCTGCAGCATTCTGGTGCAGATCTAGTTATTCTGGGACGCTGAACAGGTCTTTGGGTAAAATGCTTCTTCCCCATTTCAGTGTCTCCTGGCAGTATGACTGTGGGCCAGTCAGACCTGACAGCACAGGTACGTGCTTACGTGCTTCTGCTTCCTTGTCCCCAGCTTTTAATTCCAACTCAGGTGAAGTTCCCCCCGAATCAGAGACTGTTGGAAGTATTAAGAAGAGGTGCTCAGACAGTCAGCCTTGTGCTGCACAGTAGATGTGGGACATCCTGCAAACCACGGTGGAGAAGCAAACTCCATAAACGTACCTGGAGTGGAATTCCAGGTCTGCTCTCACCTCCTGGCATTCCATCCAAGGATCCTCTCCTGTATTAATCACTGTGCTGTGGGCCACTGCTTCAGCTTTCTTCCTGGTTATCTCTGTGGTGCGCATTAACCTATAATTAAGTATAGCTTCATGAAATATGTACTGAGAGGCCTGTTTAATAGATAAACTATTCTCTAATATATTTTAAAGTCCAATGACCTACATGCTCAATGCTGAAAACCCCCTCTTACCAACATTATTTCTCCCCTGAGACCTTCCATCTGAACAAATTGTTAAATGAAGTAGAGGAAGCTTTGATCCAAACTAGGCTAAATCCATCGTAACAAGTGGCTGCCACACATATGTATGCATGTGTATGTGGGAAGGAGGAAAACGAGGAGGGCAGAAGCATGAGAGGTGCAGTTTTATGACTTGTGAAATGTCCAAATCTGCCTCCTCAAGTTGGAAATACATAGCTGAAGACAACAGTGTTTGCCTATGTACTTGTGGCCATGTTGTCTGCACAGATGAAAATGAGGTGCAACTGGCTCTGCAACAAATCTCTGTGCATCTCCTGGGGCACGGTGCTCTCACTGAGGTCCCACTCTGAGAGGTGGACTGAGCTGGTCGGTCTCTTCTCACAGGTAAATAGTGATAGAACAAGAGAGAATGACCTCAAGCTGTGACTGGGGAGGTTTAGACTGCACATTAGGAAACTTTGTTTCCCAGCAAGAGTGGTCAAGCATTGGAATGGGCTGCCCACGGAGGTGGTTGAGTTAGATGTGGTGCTTGGGGATTTGGTTTAGGGTGCACCTTGTAGAGTAGGGATGTTGGTTGGACTTAGAATCATAGAATGGTATGGTTGGAAGGGCCCTCAAGGATCATCTAGTTCCAACCCCCTGCCATAGGCAGGG
>VWYK01130489.1:34317-46874 GCA_013399775.1 Semnornis frantzii | reverse complement strand
TCTCAGTCTGTCCTCAGAGCAGAGCTGCTGCAGCCCTCTGATCATCTTTGTAGCCTCCTCTGGACTCTCTCCAACAGTTCCATGTCCTTCCTGTGCTGGGGGCTCCAGAACTGTACACAGTACTCCAGATGGGGTCTGAGGAGAGCAGAGCAAAGGGGCAGAATCCCCTCCCTTGCCCTGCTTGGTGATCCCGAGGTTCTTTTCCAACCAGACTGCTTCTGTGATTCCATGAACATAAGGCAGCTTTGGACCTTTTGAGTGCACAAGAAAGCTGCACAGGGTATTTGGCCTGGAGCTGACCCATGCTGTGTTTGACACGGAGAAGGTTTCTTTCAAACCAAGTTCCATATTTATTGGAAACTGGGTATGAAGAACTCTCCAAGTGGCATATGACTAACCTTTACTAAATGCCTTGGGCTAACCTCTACCCCTTCTTATTTCATCTTTAGAGAGTCAGTGTCACAGCCTTGCTCTGGAGTCTAACTGCCTCTTATTCAGCAAAACAGGACAGGTAAAGGAGAGTTTTCAGACCCACAGAGAAAATGCAGTTGCTGAAGGTGGTTTTAATGACATCATTTACTATGCACAGGGAATTCCTATGCAGCCTTAGAAACATGTTAAATGTTGAGGTACACTGTGTTTGGTGTAGCCTACAACCAGCTCAGATGTAAGAGTGGGGTATGTTGGAGAGATACCCTCCTAGGCTGTGTGTAGCTGTCATTTCTGTTGTGGAATTCAGCAGTTTTTAACTCCAGATGTGGTCCTCTCTTATGGACTGCAGTCAGTCGCTATTCAAACTTGTCAAGAAGGTGTAGTCCAAGGAGTAGAGCTGGGGCTCTTCTGCCCTGTTCTAGGAGCCCCATTGAGATGGGTACCATGCAGGCAGAAAGGACATCACAATGGATGTTTACACTCCTGGCCCCACACTTAGCTGACCACCACTTCCCTCCCTCCAAGACAGCCAGAGGAGCCACTGGCTCCTGCTGGCTTGTCCAGGGAAGAGTGGATCAAGCAGTGGAGAAAGTTGCTATGACTAAGGTGCTTAGCTGGGCAGGAGGTTCAGCTTCCTCCTGGTGTGACTGCATTGTGCCCAAGTGGCTTTGGCACTTTTTGATTGTATAACACCAATCTTGAGAAGAAAATAAGGAAATCAGTCCTGCAAATCCACAAGAGAGGTGCAGCTGTCAGTTGCAGAGCAAATGCACCTTGCACTTGGAAGTGCCCTGCGCATGCCTGTAAAAGCAGCAAAGCTTTGAGAAGGGCAGAGTGCAGAAGTGCCTGCAAGATCCAGGCTGGGAAGATACAGCGCTGGGTTCAGTTTTTGGTGCTGCAGAATAACAGAGGTATTCAAGGTGCAGGGCAGGGAAACTGGTAAAGGATCTGGTGAACAGGTCTAGTGAGGGAACTGAGGTTGTTTAATCTGAAGAAAAGGAGGCTGAGGAGAGACCTTCTGGCTCTCTGCAGTTCCCTGAAAGCAGACTGGAGTGTGGTGGTATTAGTCTCTTCTCACAAGTCACAACTGATAGGACAAGAGGAAATGGCGTAAAGTTACATCAGGAGAGGTTTAAGTTAGATGTAAAGGAAAATGTCTATACTGAAAGGGTTCTCAAAGCTGGGTAGACTGCCCAGGAAAGTAGTTGAATCACCATCCCTGGCTACATTTAAAAGCCATCTATATATGGTGTAGTAGTGGCCCTGGTAGAGATAGTGGTTGGACTTGATCTCAAAGGTATTTTCTAACCACAGTGATTCTGTGATTCTATAATGTGCAGGGAGAGCAGCTCTCTCCTGTTGGTCTCAGTGCAGGCTGGAACATGGATCATTTTCAGGCTAACTTCTCTGTGAGTGGTACCCTCCAAAAACACAGGCACCCCTCAGGATGGCCAACCAAGCTACTGTGAAATGGGAGGCAGGACAAGGGGACTGCTGACCAAAGTTGTTACCAAGGCCATGGATATCTGTTCAAGGCCAGGTTGGACGAAGCCTTGAGTAACCTGTACTAGTGGAAGGTGTCCCTGTCTATAGCAGGGGGTTGGAACTAGATGGTCCTTGAGGTCCCTTCCAACCTTACCATTCTATGATTCTATGGTCTTTCTGGAGAAGGCTATGCACGTAGGTTTTGGGCATTGTCAGGGTAGCATCCCTATGCCATCTCCCTCTTGCGCTATAACATCACCCAATAGAGCATTTAGGTTGCAGCTAAAAGGTTGTAAAGACCAAAGCTTGCTTATCACAGGTTGTAATGCAAGGAGAAATGGGCAGATGGTGATAGCTGCAGAAGAAACAGGACTATTTAAAGGAAATGCATGAACAGGCTCTCTCAAATGTACCTTGTCCTTCTTGGGAAGGTTTTTTACCAGATCTGGAGGTGCTGAAGTGATCTGTGCTCTTGGGAATTCTAGCTGGAAAATAGGTCATTTGCTTCCTGCTCTGCATAAGAAGGAACATGCTCCTCTTCTCCCCATTTGCTCAGTGTCCCTCACAGCTGCCAGCTCCTGGGGCTGCAGTCAGCATGGTTTCTAAGTTGAGAGTCTAAACCACTACTCCAGGGACCTGTTGGTCTCCTCCTCCAAGTGCCCAGTGGACAGCAAAGCCTATAGACTGAATGAGTGTTTCTCTTTATATATTATTTTTTAAGGTTTGGGTTTTTTTGCCAATGTTTTGACATAATAGCCAAAACTAGTAATGTGTTTGGGCAAGTGGCCCGTGCTTGTTTTACTGCACAGCCTCAGAAGCTGGAAATACCTGTGAACCTGAGGCTTGATGAATGAAAGAGTTTTGGTGCTGGATACAAAGAGAGCTGGGCAAAACCACCGAGTGTGTTCAGGGTGCTTGTAACTCCAGGAACAAAGAGAACACTGCTCCCTCCCTCCTGCCCACTCTAAGAGGCTTTACCCAGCCCTACTCCTACCTTCTTTTGTGGTGTCTAACTTAACTCCTTAGATTGAAGGAAGCAACAGCACAGGGAACAGGAAGCTTTCAGTACCTGAAGGAGGATTACAAGAAGGCTGGTAAGGGACTTTCTAGAAGGGCTTGTAGTGACAGGATGAGAGGGAATGGACTGAAGCTTGAGGAGGGCAGATTTAGACTGGAGATTAGGAAAAAAATCTTTACAGTGAGGGTGGTGAGACACTGGAACAGGTTGTCCAGGGAGGTCATGGTTGCCCCCTCCCTGGATGTGTTTAAGGCCAGGTTGGATGAGTCCTTGAACAATCTGATCTAGTGGAAGGTGGCCCCACCTATGGCAGGGGAGTTGAAACTAGATGATCTTTAAGGTCCCTTCCAACCCAAACTGTTCTATGAATCCATGAAACTCTACCAGTCCCCAAAGCACTGGAAGAAGTAAACTAAATGGATCCACATTGTTGAAGGGATGCACACCTTGGCTGCAGCAGTGAGTTGAGCTGTGAGGGAACAAAGGATCAGTGCTGGATGGTGCTCCAGCTTCTGGTATGGCTGTGGGCAGGTCCAACCATTGAGGAAGGGGTAATAAGGCTTGTGTAGTGTGCAAAGGGATCACAGGCTAGTTACAGAGGAGTTGGAGGCTCCAAGGGCAGGAGCAAATTGGGAAGGATGCTGCAAAGAAAGACTTTGGAGGCAGACAAGGAGGGAGGGGATTCGTTATTTATGTCTAATTGTGTGTGTGTGTTCTTTGGCAAAATAACCCCAGACTAGATGGGATGTTAGAAGACACTTGCTTATATGCTGAAAGGGACATCAAACACTGGAATAGGCTCCCTAGGCAGGTGGTTGAAAGACATGTATCACAGAACGGCAGAAACATGCCAGTTGGGAAAAAACATCAGGACCACCAAGTCCAACCAATATCCCTGCTCTACAAGGTGCACCCTAAACCATATCCCCAAGCACCACATCCAAATGACTTTTAAACACATCCAGGGTTGGTGACTCAATCACCTCCCTGGGCAGCCCATTCCAATGCCTGACCACTCTTGCTATGAAAAAATTATCCTAATGTCCAGTTTAAACCTCCCCAGTCGCAGCTTGAGACCATTCCCTCTTGTTCTATCACCGTTTACCTGTGAGAAGAGACCAGCACCAGCGCCTCCCTAACATCCTTTCAGGTAGCTGTAGACAGGGATGACATCTCCCCTCAGCTGCCTCTTTCTCACGCTAATCAACCCCAGCTCTCTCTGTCACTCCTCAGAAGATTTATTCTCCAGGCCCTTCCCCAGATTTGTTGCCACCCTGCACTGACTCCAGATGTTCATGTGATGCTGAGTTTAGCATCCAGCACGGTGGAGTTAGATGATGGTTGAACTTTTTCAACTGAAATGATTCTGTGACTGTGAAACTGAAATGGGATCAGAAGAGNCTAATGTCCAGTTTAAACCTCCCCAGTCGCAGCTTGAGACCATTCCCTCTTGTTCTATCACCGTTTACCTGTGAGAAGAGACCAGCACCAGCGCCTCCCTAACATCCTTTCAGGTAGCTGTAGACAGGGATGACATCTCCCCTCAGCTGCCTCTTTCTCACGCTAATCAACCCCAGCTCTCTCTGTCACTCCTCAGAAGATTTATTCTCCAGGCCCTTCCCCAGATTTGTTGCCACCCTACACTGACTCCAGATGTTCATGTGATGCT
The DNA here is from genome assembly GCA_013399775.1 of Semnornis frantzii. Lineage (NCBI taxonomy): Eukaryota > Metazoa > Chordata > Aves > Piciformes > Ramphastidae > Semnornis > Semnornis frantzii. The sequence goes on along the minus strand of VWYK01130489.1, from coordinate 42,270 downwards.
GAGTTTAGCATCCAGCACGGTGGAATTAGATGATGGTTGAACTTTTTCAACTGAAATGATTCTGTGACTGTGAAACTGAAATGGGATCAGAAGAGGGTTCTCTAAGTGGTTTTATGATTAGAAGTAGGGTAGTGAGGATAGTGGAACATTGGAACAGGAAGGTAGTTGAGGCCCCATTGCTGGAGATGCTCAAAGTTAGGCTTGACAAGGCTCTGGGCAGCCTGACCTTACTGCAGAGGGGCTTGGACTAGATGACCTTTGGAGGTCCCTTCCAACCCAGCCCATTCTGTGATTCTATGAGGTAATTAACTCTTGCACTTCTACTTGCTCATAAGCCAGATCCTGGCTATTTTTGCAAATGATATTCCCCTTAAGTAGGAGGAAGAAAAGTGGCTTCAGTATTCCACCTGGTACCTAGTGAAACAGCCATGCTGCCTTCACCACTGTGGTGCCTCCCCCACTGTGCACAGTTACCAAGGCTTCTGCTTTTGATTTTGGGGTGTGTGTTTGTTGTTTCTCTTCCCTCTCCCCCCAAAAAAACCCCAAACTCTCTCTTACTGCATGAAGCCCTTTCATGCTGCCTGCTTGTTTTGTTGTTGTGTGAATTGTGACACAATCAACATTCTGCTGTGCTCCCAGGAAAGAAGGCAGTCTGTAAGGGAAGTGCTTAATTTAAAAAATTGCAGACTTTTTGGTACATGGGATATTTGTTCCAAGAGTGGGTTTTGCACTGCCCAAAATTTCAGTTTCAATTAAGTTAATTGTATTCAATAGGCTGAATGAAAAGATCCTAAGTTAGCATGTGAGTCAGGCTTTCAGAATGTGAGCTTGGAGGAGGCACTCAGCTGATGCGCAGCAGTCCTGAGCCTGGGAAGCAAATGCATGGGCGCTGAGGGTGCACCAGGTGGCTCTCCAGTATAGAATCATAGAATGGGCTGGGTTGGAAGTGGCCTCCAAAGGTCATCTAGTCCAGCCCCCTCTGCAGTAAGCAGGGGCATCCTCCAGTAGATCAGACTGTCCAGAGCCCCGTGGAGCCTCACCTTGACTGTCTCCAGGGATGGCGCCCAAACTACCTCCCCAGGCAACCCGTTCCAGTACATCCAGTCTGACATGCATCTCCTCTAAATGGTAGCAATTTGGGGGTGCAGGTGGTCTGTCTTCCTCTGCCTCCCCTCTCTTCCCCATGCATCCACATTCAGCTCCACATGCACATCCTGTCTTCCCTCATAAAAAGAGAAGCCATAATAAAAAAGAGGCTTTATTAAACTAATGCAATAAAGGCATTTTCTTTGAGGATTTAAACACTTCATTTTTAATAATAAAAATCAAATTGTCATTGTTGCACCCTGTATAAGTTTTATTCAAATCAGCCTCTAAATGCTTCGTGCCTAAGCAGCTCTCTCCTGAGATGTGTGTGCTTTAGCATCAGTTAAATGAGTTTAAGAAGGAGGCTCATCCTCTGGCTGTGGGCAGTGAATCTGGGGAGATTTCTTTTAAATGAGGGACTGAAGTGGTGTGTTCATAGAATCACAGAGTGGCTTAGAAAGGAAGGCACTGCAGAGATCATCTACTCTAACCTCTCTGCCATGGGCAGGGATGCCTCTCAAATAGACTTGATTGCTCATAGGCCTCATACAATCTGACCTTGAAGTGCCTCCAGAAAGAAGGGATCCATAATCTCTTTGATCAACCTATTCCAGAGTCTTACCACCCTTGTACTGAAGAACTTCTTCCTAAGATCCAGACTAACCCTACTCTCCTTCAGCTTAAAACCATTCTCCCCTTGTCCTGTCACTAGACATCCCAGTGCAAATTCCCTCTCCAGCCTTCCTGCTGTAGGCTCCCCTCAGGTATTGGAAGGTAGCTCTAAGGTCCCCCCCCAGAGTCTTCTCTTCTCCAGGCTGAACAATCCCGTGTCACTCAGTCTGTCCTCACAGCAAAGGTGCTCCAGCCCTTGTATTGTTTTTGTGGGATTTGGGACATAGTATCTGAGGTGAGGTCTCACAAGAGCAGAATAAAGGGGCAGAATCTCCTCACTTGACCTGATGGCTGCACTCCTCTTCATGCAGCCTGGGATACGGTTTGCCTTCTGGGCTGCAGCTGCACTGCAGGCTGCTGGGGGGCAGGTGGTTGTGAGAGCTCACTGCTGCTGCTGCAGGGCTGCCCCAGGCCAGCCTACCTCTTGTGGCTCTCAATCACAAGTAGCAGACAAGTTTAAATACAGTCCTTTTAGCCTGGCAAAATCAAGTTGCTGTATGCTGAAGGCAGGATTTCAGTGGAGTTCAGGAGGGATGAGCAGCTAAGCAGGTGTGCCTAGAGCACTGCATTCCGTGCTGGGAAGAGGCCTGGTGTGCCAAACCGTGGTGCTGTGCGGGGACAGCTTCCCATCCTTGACACTTCAGCTTCAGCTCACCAGTCTATCTTCTGATTTCTGAGTTTCTTCAGAGCTGCCTTGATACCTCATGGGAAGCAGGATAGCTTTTCTGTTGAGACTGTCACAGGCTTAAAATACTTGGAGCCTTAAGAACTACAGAGCACCATTTTTCTAGCATTTCAGCATTTTCTCTGTTGCTTTTGGCAAGGGCTGCACTATGGAGAGGCACAAGTAAACCCAGAGTATGGGTTTCTTTCTTAGTCCTTCATGTATACAATCTCCTTATACAGAACATAAAAATGGAGGTTTAGCACATTAATGTGGGTTATTTTTTTTTACCTTGGGTAGCACTCCAGTTGTCCAAAGCCTGTTCTTAACCTTCTTAACCTTAGTGCCTACTCATAGACATGTTACTTAGATCTGCCTAAAGTGGAGCATGTCTCCCATCCAGGTCGTTAGACCTGATGCATGAGGTCCTGTCCTATGCCTGTGAGTCTCCTGCTGCCTGATGGCCCTCATCCTCCTCTGTCCCCAGGATGTTAGTGTCTTGGCTACCTTCCAGTGTGACCTTCTCACCCCTCATGCAGATTGTTTTTTAACAGCTCTGGTTGCAGAACTGTCCTGCATTCAGTTGCTGGCAGTGAAGTCTGTCCCACTGGGATCTCATTTATGCTCTTTCCAGGCCCGAGCCAAAGTGCCTTGAGAAGGCAGGAAGGCTTTGCTCACCTGTAGGCTTTAGTCAAGCCTTTGTGTTGGCCTCGAAGTTTGGTCAGTTGGTCCTTTGGACATATGATTCAGTTTGAATGACATTGCTCTACATCCTACTGCATTGTCTTTTAGAAGTTGCTGCAAAAGATTTCTTGCCCGTGTGGTTTGAGTTTTCTGTCCGGAAACTCATGTAATTAATAGAAATAAAAGAAGTGAGTTCACAAATGGGTTTTCACAGAATGAGTGCAGAGCACATCTCCCATGACAGTGACTTTGTTGTCTTGAGGGACTGCATTTCAACCAGACTGAAAAAAGAACCACCAGACAGCCAGCCGAGTCCTGGGCTGCATCAAGAGCAGTGTGGCCAGCAGGACAAGGGAGGGGATTCTTCCCCTTTACTCTGCTCTCCTCAGACCCCATCTAAAGTCCTGTGTGCAGTTCTGGAGCCCCCAGCACAGGAAGGACGTGGAACTGTTGGAGCCAGTCCAGAGGAGGCCACAAAGGTGCTCAGAGGGCTGCAGCAGCTCTGCTCTGAGGACAGACTGAGAGAGTTTGGACTCTGCAGCCTGGAGAAGAGAAGGCTTCCAGGAGACCTTAGAGTAGCCTTCCAGTATCTGAAGGGGCCTACAGGAAGGCTGGGGAGGGACTATTGACAAGGTCTTGTAATGACAGGACAAGGGGCTTAAACTGGGTTTAAACTGTCAGAGGGGAGATTTAGACTGGATGTTAGGAGGAAGTTGTTTGCAATGAGGGTGGTGAGACACTGGCACAGGTTGCCCAGGGAGGTTGTGGCTGCTGCCTCCCTGGAGGTGTTGAAGGCCAGGTTGGAGGAGGCCTTGAGTGACCTGTACTAGTGCGAGGTGTCTGTGCCTATGGCAGGGGGTTGGAACTGGATGATCCTTGAGGTCCCTTCCAACCTTACCATTCTATGATTCTATGATTCTAATTCCTCCTGCCTCCTATAGATCCAAGCACTGTTTTAGTTTGGTTGAATATGTGCTTCTTCCTTCAGCACTAGCATTACTTTTTGAAGTCAGGTATGGATGCAGTGCAGAAGTTGAAAAAAGTGTTGCGTGTTCCAAGAGTGGGTAAAGCTATGCCTGCACAGGGCCCTTGTCTCAGGGTGAGCACACACCTTGTCTGCAGAACTTTTCATCAGTTACCTCTTCAGCAACTGACTTAAAAGTGATCACAGGAGTGGAAAATCAAAGCTATTACCCAGGTACATGTCCTGAAATGTACCCCGAAAGCTGTATTCAGTATAGGCAGTTCTGTTTGGCTATTTAAAATCAGTTTGAGACTTTCTAGTCCCTGAAGATCTTCATGTAGGCTTGCAGAGTTGGTTACTCTGCAAACTGCCAATGTTTAATTTTTTTTTTTTTTAATATGGGAGATGTAAGTAAGTAGGAATGAGCTAATCTAGCCAATGTAATTTTATAACAAATGTACGAATGCTGTGGGTTTCCCTCCCTCACCCCCTCCAGCAGGAACATAATTTGCAGAAATGAAAACACTCACTGGCTGCCTTTAGGGTTTTCTCAAAAATAGAAACAGTGGGGTTTGTCTGGCTGGGCTGGCTTCCTCACCACACACCTGGTGTATATCACTTTAAAAAAATACATTATGCCTCATTAAATTACAATTAAATGAAATCACGATCATTTGTTTTTCTGCAAGGAAGATGTTTTGCATATTGAAAGCCTAATTTGTTGCAGGTGACAAAAAGGCTGCACAGATTATTTAATATAATTTTATTTTTTTATAATGCTGACTGGTTCCGTAGCTCAGAATTATATTATTGTGAGCATTATTGCTCTCCAGATACTTTATTTTATTGTGCTACACTATCACTCAGCTATCTAGCCACTGTTGTTTACCAGCATTGTTTATCTTCAGTTGCAGAAGGACAGGAGATTTCTCTCTCTGACTCAGTTTTCTTCTTGTGTGCTCTGCTGTTTACTTGACTCCTGTGCTGCCAGAGCACTTGGGGAGCTGCAAAAAAAACTTCTCTTTGCTAACAGGTTTTCTACTTAGAGGGCACAGCGCTGAAGGACTTGGCCTCTGTGAGGGGCTGGCTCTGTTGTCGTGCTGGGGCAGGGAACTGGGCTCCCTCTCTGGAGCCTGTCTGGGAGAGTGAGGTTCCTAGCAGCTGGACAGCCTGGTGATTGACTGAGCAGCAGTTCAAAGCACTGCTGCATCTCTGTGTCAGGGATGAGACACTTGTAAAAACAAGGGGCGTAGGCTAGGATTCAGAAGCACCAAATCACCATGCTGAAATTCCTGTACTGAATTCTTTCACTAGGGTGTAAGAATTGAGGCTGTTCAGCATGGAGAAGGCTCTGGGCAGACCTTAGAGCTACATTTCAGTATCTGAAGGAGATCTACAGGAAGGCTGGGCAAGGACTGTTTAGAAGGGTTTGTAGTGATACAACAAAAGGCAGTGGTTTGAAACTGGAGTAGGATAGATTTAGGCTGGATATAAGAAGGAAGTTCTTTACAGTGAGAGTGTTGAGATGCTGGAACAGGCTGCCCAGGGATGTGGTTGAGGCCCTGTCCCTAGAGTCATGCAAGATCAGACTTGATGTGGCCCTGGGCAGCCTGATGTAGTCGAAGGTGTCCCTGCTGACTGCAGGGGAGTGGGACAAGCTGACCTTTGGAGAGTCCCTTCCAACCCAATGCAATCTGTGAATCTGTGAATGATCAGAGCCACCATCTGGTGGTGAATGGGCCGCTAAGCACAACAGTTGGTATGGCAGTCAGTGAGATAATTCTTAGCACCACAACCAAGCCACTTCTACCTGTGAGTCTCTGATTTACATAGAGAGTCAATGACTGCCCTGAAAAGTAATTGCTGGCAGGCTTTCACATACATCTCTGCGCTCCATTTTTGAAATTGGACCATAAATTTAACCAGGCTAAGATGGGAGGGAGACAAGGCTATCTGAGAATCAGCTCCAGTAGCTTTCAGGTACCTTTCTTTCAACCTAAGCTCATTAATTCTTTATCTTTTCTTTAAAAAAAACGATGTTATGTATCTTTTAAAAGAACTGGGAAATTAAGAATTCAGAGAATCTGTGGAACTGATATTTCATTTATTTACTGCATTAGGAGAAGTTTCCCCTGGCTTTAAGGGGGAAAAAATATTATAGCAGGGCCTTGCTGTGTCGGACTTGTAATCATGCAAGTCCTGGCTTCAAAGCTTCTGTAAAGTCCTTTTTTTTTTTTTTTTTTCCCCTGTTAGTCTCCCTCAGTCTGTGGGCCTGGCAGATTTTGGAAAGCTCTTCAGAATGTCCCTAGCTTCTCAGAGGAGTGGTAAATCCTGAGGAAGAAGCCAAGTGTGAGCCTGCAGTTGTGTTGAGGTCACAGAGAATACCAGAGGCCAGCCCAGCACCTTCTTCAAACATTTCCCCAGTGTAGACCTCCTTCACCAGCCAGGTTCTCCCTCTGATCCCATTTCTGACTGGAGGGCCCCTCCATGGCTCCACTCCCAGCTTCAGTCCTTCTGGTAACTACTCAGATAATTGCAGGGAAATGTAATTGGGAATCTCTTAGCTTGATTATGTAGATGAGGAGCTGAAAAGATGGAGCTGTGTGCAGCCTGCCTTCAGGTTGTGTAGAGCTTTCAGCTGTGTGCTCTAATGTTGATGTTTGATAGCAGAGAAGTGCAGGTACAGGGGTGCTCTTTGCTGGGCTGGTGCTTTTGGCAGGAAGTCTGGCACTTGTAAGATCAATGTATGCTAAAAATATTGGCATTGGGCAGCTGTAGTGCAGTGTCACTGTAGTTTCTGTGGGCCCTCATCGAGGCATGTGTGTGATGCCCTTAATTTCTAGATTATGTGTGGAACTATTGTACAATTATGCAGGAATTTAATCCCATCATTCAATTTAAGTCTGGTTTAAATGCATTTTCATCTCTCACACTCCCTTTAGTTTTCCCCTTTTCCCCCTTTCCCCCCTTTTCCTTTTTCCCCTTTTTCCCTTTCCCCACTTCTTTTTTCTTTTTTCCCTTTTTCTCCTTTCCTCTTTCCTTTTTTAGTTTCTTTTTTATTTTTCCTTTTTTTCTTTTTTTAATTACTTTTCATTTTTTATTTTTTATTTCTCTTCTTCCCTCTTCTTCCCTCTTCTTCCCTCTTCCTTTTTAAAAATCTTATTTTCTTTTTGTTGTTGTGTTGTTTGGTTTGGGGTTTTTTTTGTGTGTGTGTTGTTTGTTTGGGGGGAAGTGCTGTGCTTATTATCTCTGGGAATGATGGCTTTGGTAAATTCCAGGTGAATGTGGTATTCATCTTGTGGTATGAAGCCTATGGTGCTTTAAAATGAGCCAGGAGATAATGGGTTAAATCTCTCAAACCAGATTCTAAGGCTTTATTACCATTCCATTTTTCTCCTCTCAGAAATGACTGTCCAGACCAAAATGAATGGACTGTAACATCAAAAAGCAGCCAAACGGTTTTCTTTATAAACCTCCTGCACTGTTTAAATGTCGAGACTAAATTTACCAACCTTGGCAGATTCTCAGAGATGAACAAGACTGCCAAGTGTTCCCAGCTTCAAGTAGAGAGCGAGAGAGATTGATCTAACAGCTCCTAAAATATTTGTAGCAAGCACCTGGTGGTAGCTGCAATTTCTTCTACCCAGTGCACCTACCTTCCTTTCCAACATCTCCATAGTCAGCTTATTGCAGTGCCAGAATAGGACAGTCCCCAAAATAAACCCCATCCCCCAGAAGACAAAACACTTTCCTGCGAGATATCCCCTCAGGAAGAACCCATGAGCCTCTGATGAAGGTTCTCAGTATTGCAACTCAGCCGATGATACTAAACAAATGTTAAAAAAAACCCAACATATGACTGAGCTCCTTTTTTTTTTTTTTT
>VWYK01130489.1:0-34295 GCA_013399775.1 Semnornis frantzii | reverse complement strand
CTTTCTTTTTTTTTTTTTTCTTCTTTTTTGGTATTTTTTCTGAACCAGGGCTTGTTGTCAGAGATCCTGCGTAAAGAAGAAGACCCTAGGACAGCTTCCCAGTCTCTCCTGGTAAACTTAAGAGCAATGCAGAATTTCCTCAACTTGCCTGACTCGGAGCGGGATCGTATCTATCAGGACGAGAGAGAGAGAAGTATGAACCCCAACGTCAGCATGGTGTCTTCAGCTGCCAGCAGCCCAAGCTCCTCCAGAACTCCCCAGGTAAGATGCAGTCCCTTATGGCTTTTTGTGGTGTGGATTGGTCCAAGGAAGGAGTTCATCTCCACCCTTCCCCTGTCTGTTGTTCTCCTTGCCAGATAAATTCTGGAAATCCTTTTGTACCTTTTGGAGTGGCTGTTAAAAGGCATTTAATGAATTTCAACAGGACATTGTGATGATGACTGCAGCTTTAATCAATGCCAGAAAAGCAGAGAAGTATGTAACAGTAGTGCCTGAAGGAGTGTGTGTGGGTGTTAATCTGCAGGCTGTTGATACATGTCCACTGAATGTCTGTTACAGAATAGACGGTAGAAGAGTGCAAGTGACCCTGTGTCCCTTGCATCCTGCTGAGCATCATGAGCATCCTGAGGATGTTTGTTGGCTTATGGAGAGGTTCACATACATTGCAGTAAAAAGTGTGTAGTGAAAAGAGGTCAGCAGTGAATTCCCTGACAGGCATTGCTAGTACTTAGCACGCTCTGTATTCTGCATAGGAGATCACAGTCCTTACAGTGAGAGGCTTGCACAAGGAATCATTTGAAGTACTGAAAGCAGAAACGGGCAGGGTGCTGCGAAGAAAGAAGATGCTTTACAGCTCCAAACCAGCTGTCATCTCATGGACTTAACTTCACTTGTTTATTAACATGTACTTGCCACCCACTTCCCTGATTAGATTGTTCCTTTGCACTAAGAAAGAGCATCCACATGCTGCACCGTAACAGTCTTCCCCTGGTACCGACTGCTTGCAGTCCCAGACACACTCTGAAAAGAGTGCCTGCGCAGGGTGGTGATTAACTCTTGGCATGACATTCGCCTGGCCTGAGTTTGAAATGTCTGCCTGTGCAGACATCACAGGTCAGTTCCAGCACTTCCCTTGAGCTTTGGTGCTCAACTAACCTTCCTGCTTCAGTGCTCTCACAGACACATAGTCTATGAAGTGTTGGGCTGTGTTAGCTGTGCTTATAATTGTATTTTACCGAGCACTTCTCATGGAATTCCTTAGCCACAGCTGCTAAAAATAAATAAGCATTGACACGGGGGGGACACAATTTTACATGCAGACCAGTCATCCTTGGGGAAGATGTGTCGGTTTTGTGGAAACCCTTGAGTTTACAAAGAGAGACTGAGAAACCTGGGGCCGTTTAGTCTGGAGAGGAGAAGACTGAGAGGAGATCTCATCAATATATACAAATATCTGAGGAGTGGGTATCAGGATGGGGCCAATCTCTTTTTGGTGGTCTGCAGCAGTGAGACAAGGAGCAACAGCTATGAACTGGAACATAGAAGGTTTCACCTCAACACAAGGAGAAACTTCTTTACAGTGAGAGTGACAGAGCCCTGGAACAGGCTGCCCAGAGAGGTTGTGGAGTCTCCTCCTCTGGAGACTTTCAAAACCCACCTGGATGCATTCCTGTGCAGACTACCCTAGGGGATCCTGCTTTGGCAGGGGGCTTGGACTGAGTTCTCTCTGGAGGTCCTCTCAAACCTCTAAGGTTCTGTTCTGTGAGTTTGTTGAGCAGCATAACCTGGGTGTTTGGGTGCATTTCAGCACCATACATGATGTCAAGCACTGTTTTCACTGAAAGCAAGTATATCCTGCCAACCCAGATCTGACACCGCATTTTTATGACAGGGGAAACTTGTGTACCTCTTCACTTTTTTAGTGAAAATAAAATCTTCAAGGGAACTGTTTCAGCATTTGAATATTGTAGCTCCTCTGCATTTTTGTCTGCTCATGAAGGAAGTAGCTTACTCCTGTGTAGATTTATTGCAATAGATCCTGCAACTAGAATCGTATGGGAAGGAAACAGAAGGAAATCGAGAGTTTAGATGCAATCTGGTGAGAAGGAAAATTGGATCTGTCGACCCATCTTGTTCCTCTGTTGAAATGTGACATTTCCTCATGTTTTAGCCACAGCTAGAACATCATTTAAAATAATGGAAATTCTGCCTACATGTTTAAGAGCCAAGCATTGCTAGGAAGCCATACACCAGAAGTACAAAGCAGCCCATCTTTGCCTTATTTCGGCTGGAGGAATCAGTGCAGTGCTGTGAGGTTTTTAATCAGCCAAAGCAGCACACAAAGGTTTTTGTACCCAATGCCCGACGGATAACATCTCCCCAGCCCTCAGAGGCCAACACTAGTCAGCACAGGTGCTGTTTTGACAACTTGGACACCTCTGCAGATGAGGCTGCTTCCCAGCTCCTGGGCAGCCAGCACAGCTACTCTGCTTCCCCATATGCCCGCGATTAGTTCTGACGAGAGAAGCGCCACCCTCGTGTGCTGCGCAGCGATCCTCAGCAGTGTCACCTCCCCAGCAGGTATGTCACCTGACCCAGAGCAGGGTGCATTGAGGCAGCGGTGGTAGGAGCTGCACTGTCCTTTCAGGAATTGTGAGGGTGCTAGGGAAGTTGATGGGATGGCATTTGGAGAAGTGGTTTCCATAGATACCGATCTCCTGCGGCAGTACTTCTGGGAATGGTGCTTGAGTGTGCCCTAGCAGATACCTGTGGAAGTGCTGATGTCAGGGCACCAGCACATTGAGCAACCTAGCCCAGCTCTCCTGAACTCTGAACCAGCCCCAGGCTCCCCTTCTGGGGTATCCACTGCTCAGCACCTGCCCCAAAGTGAGAATGGCAGACAGATCTAGCAACCGAGTGTGACTGCTATGGGGAACAGGCTTGTCGCTGCTGGGAGGTACTGGATGCACATGGAGGGCCTGGCTCATGGCTGGCTTCCAGTGCTCTGGCACTGTGCGTGCAAATACTTCTTTCTCCCTCACTCTTTGCAATGAGACATTTCAGTCATGGCAAACCCTTTAATATCCAGGTACAGTTTGAATCTAGGCCTCTAGGATGAAATACTTCCATCTGCTGACTGCGATATTTGGGGGTGATGCTTGCTCTACCTGTTTCTGTGATGAAATAAAACATGATGCACCTTTCAGGGTGTGTAGGGCTGGATTTTTTTCTGATGTGGAGCTGGCAGCATAGGAGACCAGTGCAGGATGGAGCTGTACTTGCAGTCTTCCTTTTGCATGCTAATTTTGTTCTTCTCAGGATCTCAGGCCTCCGTACTGGCCTTTGAGACTGCAGTGACCTCCGCTGCTGTGCTAGCCAAAAGCTCCAGTGACTGGGAAGGCTTTTTTTGTAACCATCAAAGCACCACAGAGCCCTTGATAAAATTAAGCTCCATTAAATGAGTCCTGACAGACTTGGACTGTCCTCTTCCTTCCCAAGATCTTCTTTTGTTTTCCTGTGTTTCCCACAATTGCCTTCACTCTCATCTCAGCGTTCACTCAGCATTCACAGTTTCAGAGTGTGCTGTCCCTGTCAGTCCACCCCTCAGGCTGTAACTGACCTGTGTTCACAGCCAGTGGATGGTGGTGGCTTTGAGCACCAGTGTCCCAATGGGCATGGGTAGGCTCTGATCTGCCCTAGCTTCCCCCCAGCTGCCCCATCCCAAATGTAAGGGGCTAGCCTTGACAGGCATGTTCTATGTGCCTGCAACAGGATCTGCTGAAGTTGGAGGGTAAGAAAGGGAGAAGATGCAGGCTGGTTAAAGCTTTATCTGGAAGCAGTAGGAGAAGCAATTAGTCTTGATTGTTGTCTTGATTGGATTTTGACTCTATTATTAATGTGGCCTTTGGTACAAAAAAGACGTTAGGGAGAGGAAGATTTGGAGGAAGGCAAAGCAGAAAGAAAAGTTCAGAAGGTTTGGTTTTGCCTAGTTAACCTTCCCGTTAACAAATGGGCATTTGGGCATGTCTGCCTGGTTAAAAATTAACATGAGATGTACTCTAGCAGGTTCAACTCTGACACAGGAACAGGAGCCAGCTGAAAAGGTTCAGAATTGGGCCAAATAGCTGAATGTCAGCAGGGTTTATGGGAGGTCTGGAACTCTGGGGAAGTGTGAGCTTTGCCACCTAGGCTACTTTGTTTCCTCAGACCTTTGCAACTCCGGAGAAAGCAGATTTTTGTGTTGGAACCCTACATGTTTCCCTTATAACACATAAGGAACAGTTAGCAGCCCTGGGATCCCTTCTTTGCACAGGAAAACAAATGAGCTCTGTCTTTCCAAGGGGCTGCCAGTGCACGCTGGGCACTGCCACGGCCAAGGGGCTGTAAAACCCCCATCTTGCAGCGGTCTGAACTGTATAAAAGGAAGCCTTGTAGGGGTAGTCCAACCAGAGAAAGGACTGGCAGCGTCCCTTATTGTCCTTCATTTGTCACAGAAGCTGATGGGAAATCATTCAATTAAAATGAGTGCAGTGGAATACACAAAATCTCAATATGAGTTTAAGAGAATGAGGGCAGCACATCAAAGGCATGCCAAAGCCCAGCTTTGTGAAATGATTTATTTTTTTTTCATTTCCACTGATTTCCTAGGTGAAATTAGGTGACTGTCTGGCTAGCATAATGATGATAAGGCTGGGAAGCCATAGGCACTCAAATGACATACATATAGCTTTAATAAAGAATGAGGGAGACTTGAGGGAGTGCATTAAATTGAGTAATAATTTATTATTTAGAGACCTCTACCCATTTACTCATTTTTTCTGGGAGAATTGGCTCTTCCTCCAAGGTGTAGGCCACTTCTAGAGAGGGGGGAGAAGGTACGGGCTGGCGCCCCTGCCGCAGCAGCTCACTGGCAAAGCCAAGCAGAACAGCCGCCTGCAGCCCAGTGTCCCAGCTACCTGTCCTGTGCTTGAGCTGCTTTGTGAACCTGCTGGGAGGGAGCGGGGGGAGCGTTGACAGGGCCCTGCACATCCTATAGGAATGCACTGCAATTATTTCCAATCACAATTAACCTGATTAGAATAACGGACAGGAAGTGTCCCTCTGTAGCTAATGCAGTTTGGCATCAGCTGACTGAAATCCTCTGATAATTTCTGCACAGATGGCTGGGCTGAAAGCAGCACTTTTTTAATTATTATTTTCATGGTCTCTTGGTAGGCCAAAACCTCGACACCAACGGCAGACCTCCCCATTAAGGCGGACGGCGCCAACGTCAACATCACAGCTGCCATTTATGACGAGATCCAACAGGAGATGAAAAGGGCCAAGGTATCTCAAGCTCTGTTTGCTAAAGTGGCTGCCAATAAAAGTCAGGTGAGTGGTGGAAGGGATTTTTGTTGTCTCGGGGCTTTTTGGGGTTTTGTTTTTCAAGCAATTTCTGGGGTTGGAAGTAGACCTATCTCCTCTTCTCACCAATAAAATTACATCTGTTCCTGCAATAACAATAATCTTCATCGCTGGGGAGCCTGTCATGTTGGCTTTCGCCTGCCGAAGTGGTTTCCTTTTCCCTTCTAAAATAGGGCCGAGGAAAGGATCACCTCATAGCCAAGCTTCTCCTCCCCTTTGCACAAACACACGTGCCTTTGCCCGCTTGTGGTGTACAGCTTACACCTCTGCTGGTGGGACAGGGACCTTTGAAAATGATGGTATCCTTCTTATTTGGCAGGCAAAGAAATGGTTTTCCCAAGTGGTTAGCTGAGGGAAGGCAATGGGAAGCCAAGTATTAGGCAGGCGTTTCCCCTTTTTTTTTTTTGTGTTGTATGTGCCGCATACGATATTGCCATGTGAATAATTCACACCGGAACCAGTCATTGTTACAAAAAGACATGAGAGGGCACTGCAGCAAGTTCTCATGGATTAATTTCCACCTTGGGTGTAAAAAATACATGTGGGTGAACCTAGATGGGGGTGAAATTCTTGAAGGGAATCCATTAATTTAAAAATTTCATCCAACTCTTTAAAAAAATATAATGCACCAGAAGGGATTTTGTGGAAAGGAGGACAGAGAGAGTTTTTCACAGGGAGGGCAGCAAGTGGATTAGAGACCATCAGAAGGAATTGTTTGCTCAGTGAAAAGGGCTGCTTCATGTCCTGGATGGAACTACTCAGCTGAGTGAGGAGAGGGCATCAATATGCACATGAATCCAGAAGGATCTAGATGCACACACCCTGCAAAATGCATACGTTCTTTCACTCTGTGCAGGGAAACAACATTGTAGCCTTTAAAGTAGATGTGAAATAAGAGGTTGAACGGCATGTAAACAATCCATCAAAGGCTGTCAGACCTCATGGGAGAGCTTTCTCCCTGTTAAAGGTATTTGTGCTTTGACATACGGAGGTCTCATTCATTTTTCCTTCCTCATTTAGTCATTAATTTTCTTTGCCTTTTGCTTTCTCTTGTCAGGGTACAGGAGTCACAGCCCACAACCCCTCTGCCCCCCAACAAAATCCCAGGCACAGTATGAAAGACATAAAAGGAAAATACCATGGAACCCTCTTAAACTGTTAAATGCATAAAAATCTCATGTACCACATGGCAAAATATAATGAGAACTGGAGCTGTTAAACGAATAAAGCTGTTAAAAGCATAATGCCACTTGGCACAACTACTGTGCATTTAACGGTTTTCCACTGTGTAATAAATGACATATGTGGTAAACGTGCAGTAAATATAAAAACTGCACAATTGATTTTGCAAACGTGCCCCTTATTCTTTACTCCATGCAGATATCAAAGTTCCACCCAGAATCCGGACTGGATAGCTTTTAATAAGGAGCATTTAACACAGCCTGAATGCCAGCCTTTCTGAGGTTTGGCTTAAAATTGCCTGCAAGCTTCCTGTCATTATACCCATAGGCTGCTTGAAATAGAGAGACTGAACCACCCAACAATAATTTGGGTGGCTCACCAGCTTTGGGCTGTGCCAGCCTGAGTGCCCTTCTCTGGCAGCACTGCACACCAGCACCCAAACTAAAATAGGCTCCCTTAGGCTTTCACGTGGAAAAAAAGCAGGGCAGGTTTGGGAGCCAGATGCAAAAGGTTAAGTGCAGGATCCACAAACGTTATTGCTTAAAGCAAAGTTGGTGCACATAAAGGTTTTGTTTCCTCAGCAGCAGCAAGTAAAGAAGTGTTTCTGGGGCTGATGTTTCTTTTGTTTCACAGCCCTGCCAAAGCAGCACTGGCTCCCTGGGATGACCCAGCACTCGCCATGCTGAGATGTCAAAGCGCTCTGCTGGAGCATGAAAGTGCTTTACGGGGTTACTGGAAGGCAGGGGTAGAAAGGCCATAGCCAAGGACCATAGCAGTGTATGGGGCCTTCCACTGCCCCAAATCCTGGCTCAGCCTGCCTGTGCTGCCCCACCACTGGCTGGGGTGCCCTGGGGCCAGGAGGAGTGGAAAAAGCAGGAACACAGCCACTGGAGTTGGGGAGAGCTGCTGGCACAGTGAGGCAGTCAGCAGGTTGCCTTAGGTCTGGCTTGTGGAAAAAAACTGGCAGTGGGGCTTCCCCAGTGCTTTGTGTGGGCCACTTGTGAGGGAAGATGCTGCTGATTTCAGCAGCTGAGCTGCATGGTGGGAAGCACTCGCTGAAAACTGCCCATGTTTGCAGAAAAGGGAGCTGGAAAGAGCGGAAGAAAGAGCTGGTCTGAGGGTTTGCTTGGACTCTCCGCCAAGGTTCGTTCACTTGCTGTTCTCCGCAGGCCTGGCTTGCGTCGCTTTGGCTTCCTCTATTATTCCCTCACCCCAGACTACTGAGAGGCTTCCAGTTTGCTAACAAGGCATGTGTTATGTTGGTCGCTGCTGTTCTGTCAACAGCAATCCACGGTGCTGTGAGATCTTCACAGTTTTAGCAGCCAGTGAATCTCTGACAGGGCTGTTTTGACATTTTATACGCAGGGCTGTGTGTCATGTGCCCGAGAGAGCAGCCAGAGCCAGTGGAGGCCTCATTTCATCTTCAGTCTTCTTACAGGAAGAGTGGTGCCCACTGAGAGCAGTTATTGCAAGCAGCATCATTTACTGGTGGAGTTAATTGACCTCTAATTTAACGAGTAGCCATCTTTGGTTTTAAGTCATGGCAGAGTCTCAACTCAGCAACTAAAGGGAAGGGCAGCTACCAGAAACTGAGGTTACAATCACAAAGCTTACAAGTCAACCAAAGGGCAAGAAGCAAGGTCTCACAAAGGCACCAAGTTGGTTGGACTTCTTAAAGGGAATCCACCCTCACGGAGATCTCAAGCCATTCATTTTGGACACTGACTCTCCTCCATATCCATTTTATTCCTTGCGACTGTATCTAGACACTTTCAGTCTTGCTTGTGAAGTACAGTGCATCCCTTTGTATTTTTGAAGGCTGCAGGAGCTGAGCAGCTCAGTCCCTTCCCAAGGTGTCATCCTGTTTTAATTGTCAGCTGTTGGTGACATACTCGCTGGACAGCTTGCTTCCCTGGCAGTGCTGCCTGCCAGTGTCTTTTGTCCCTTAAATGGCTAAACCTGGGACCTGTCTTACCACATCGAGAGTCTTTCTGAGTGTGGCCAAAAGACCAGAGTTTGTTTTCCATCCTGTGCTTTGGGCTTCCCTGGTTGTATTTGACTCACAAGAAGTTGGGTTTCTGACCTGCCATTTCAGAGAAGTTTGGGTAGGCTGTGTGTCTCCAAAGCTGGGCGGTGGGACAGGCAAAGGCTTTGGCCTTGGGTTGCAGCAAGTTTGGACTGTCAGTTGTGCAAACTGACTTCTACATCCAGTTCTGCAGCAACTCTGCAGCACAACTTCAGGAAAACTCTTTTCCCCATGACTGTGTGGCAGCCCTACCGTAATAGTGTGCAGCAACATCACCCCTCTGACCTAGCAGAGGCTGCAACGGCCTCAGCAGACGGTTTGTTCCCAGTCTGTGCAAAATTAGTTTAGGAATATAGTTCTGTTCATAATAAACAGTCACTATGCAAATAAATAGCAGGCATGACTGGCTGGAGCCCTTGTTGACAATATGAGGGCAGACAGAGATTGTATGGATGTGAGACCCATGCAGTCCCTAACAAGATTAGGGTTAGGGTTAGAAAATGTGGAGACCCAACTTCCCACAGTTCTCTCAGGGCAAGTGACTCTAATTGGTCATTCTGGGAAGCAGGGCATGTGCTGCTGGGGATCTGCTCCAAGCAGGGCAATCGACCTTCAACACCCCAGTGAAAACAAAAGGGAATCCTCAAATCTGAAACTCTTTCTCACAGGACTGGAATTTGTTCCATTGTGCAGCACAGTAAAGCAAAAGAGGCCCATGGAGCAACATTTAGAAAACTGTTAAGCTAGCAAAGCTGCCCCCGGTTTGCATCTTTGCCTTGTATAAAAATAAACAAACAAAAAGTAAGCTTGACCAGGGGTGGAGTCTGGAGGCAGAAAAGCCCTTGAGGGTTACAAGAAACCCAAGACTCTGCATGCAAATCGCTACAACAGTTCCTTGCCTCTCCTCCGGCTGCTCCTTTTCACATTGAGATCCCTGCCTCATTGCCAGGATTGTCTGGGAGCCTGTTCTCTAGCCAAGGAGGGTGTTAGCCCCACAGCAGGAGTCTGTGCTAGATGCATTTTGGCACCATGGCCACCTGCCCATATCCTAACCTCCTGCCTATGCTCTGAGAGAAAATAGAGGTACTGTGAGAAAGATGAACAGCATCCCTCTGGGGCAGGCCTAACTGGAGAAATCCCTTGTTTTGCCCTTGCTACTCTTCCCTCCCCTTGTGTTGATTTGATGTGATGAGGTGCTTCTCTTTGGCCTTAAGCTAATTGGTTTCCAGTGGCGATGAACCACAAGTAAAAAGAACAGCTAGAGGTGAAGATGAGTTGTTTATTTTGTTTATGTGTATAGGGTACTTCTTACTGCGGTAGCATCTCAACGTCTTTGTGGTGACTTTCCACAGCTGGGACATACCTGTTCTGGTGATATTTTGATGTCTTGTTCCATGTGGAGGAAACAAAAACATTTCTTGACTGAATTTAAAATTTCTTTCAAATACCTTTGGACAAATATAAGTTAGGTGAGGAGTGACTCAAGAGCACTCTTGAGGAGAAGGACTTGGAGATGTCAGCTGCTGAAAAACTCACCATGAGCCAACAATGGTCACTGGCAACCCAGCAGGCAGCTGTGTCCTGGGCTGCATCCAAAGCAGTGAGAGCAGCAGAACAAGGGAGAGGATTCTGCCACTCTGCTTTGCTTTTCTGAGATCTCACCTGCAGTCCTGCATCTAGTTCTGATGCCCCCAGCACAAGAGGCACATGGAGCTGCTGGAGCTAGTCCAGAGGAGGCCACGAATATGATCAGAGGGCTGGAGACAGGCTGACAGTCGGGGTTGTTCAACTTGGAGACGAGAAGGCTCCAGTGAGACCTTAGAACAGCCTTCCAGTACCTGAATGGGCCTGTAAGAAAACCAGGAAGGGGCTTTTTACAAGGGCTTGTGTGATGGGATGAGAGGGAATGGACGGAAACTTGAGGAGGGCAGATTTAGACTGGACATTAGGAAAAAATTGTTTCCAGTGAGGGTGGTAAAGACACTGGAACAGGTTGCCCAGGGAGATTGTGGATGCCCCCTCCTCAGAGGTGTTCAAGGCCAGTTTGGATGAGGTCTTAAGTGACCTGGTCTAGTGGAAGGTGCCAGTGGCAGGGAGGAGGTGGAACTAGATGATCTTTAAGGTCCATTCCAGCCCAAACCATCTATGAGTTTCTTTTGTACAGACCTCCCTTTGCAGCTGCAGTTTGACTTCTCTCCAGGACAGCATCTGAAGCAGTGCATTAGCCTCTCAGCAGCTGAGGGAAGCAGGGACAGTTGTGGAGCTGGGGCTTTGCTCAGGAAGTCCTTGGCAGACCTGAGAGCTGCTGGTGGGCTGCTCGCCCTAACCACAAGCCCACACTTCCTCTCCAGCATGGGGAGAGGCTGTGCTGAACTTGGCGCACTCAAAATAACCTCAGTGCACAGCATCCTTCTCTCTGAGGTCAAGAACTGCAAGCAGACGTCAGCAGTCCCATCAGTCTGAGGCACAGCAGGGCTCGTGTACCCCACTCATTCTTGGGGTATACTTCATGTTTTAGAAGGCTAGCGAGACACTGACCCTTGTGAAAGTGCTTTGTCTTTTTGCCCTTATTTTCTGGGGGGAGCAGATACAGAATGTTTCAGAAAATCCAGGCTCTGGAGTGATTAACCTTGAACTGTCTCAAAATGCTCCAAGTAAAGCTTCTCAGGTTCAGTCCCCTTCCCCCGGCCCTCATCAAGAATTCATTGAAGCCATGACAGAACTCTCCATTACAGTTAGTCTTTTATCCATTTCAGCTTTCTTGATTAGGTTATCTTGAATCATTAGGGGGTTTATTTATTTTAATAGACACTTATTGGATTCATGGAAAGAGAGTTTGGCGACTAAGGAACAAGAGCTGAATATTATCTGGCTCATTTGGCAGTGCAGAGAGTCCCAAACTGAGCAGAGGGAAGAGGCTGAGGAAGTTTGTCCGGCAGACTTTGTTGCCCCCTGCAGAGAGGGAACTTTCTCTGGGGCACAAAGCATTTCCAGGGGAGGGCCATGAAGATTATCAGAGGGCTACAGCAGCTCTCCTATGAGGACAGGCTATAAGAGTTGGGGCTCTGCAGCCTGGAGAAGAGAAGGCTTCCAGGAGACCTCAGAATAGCCTTCCAGTATCTGAAGGGGGCTACAGAAAGGCTGGGGAGGGACTATTTACAAGGTCTTGCAATGACAGGACAAGGAGCAATGGGTTTGAACTGGCAGAGGGGAGGATTTAGACTGGATGTTAGGAAGAAGTACTTTGCAGTGAGAGTGGTGAGGCACTGTCACAGGTTGCCCAGGGAGGTTGTGGCTGCTCCCTCTCTGGAGGTGTTCAAGACCAGGTTGGATGAGGCCTCAAGCACCTGTACTAGTGGGAGATGTCCCTGCCTGTAGCAAGGGTTTGGAACTAGATGGTCCTTGAGATCCCTTCCAACCTTACTATTCTATGATTCTATGATTTCTTTCCCAGTCTCTCAAGCCTTGCGTCAATCATTGCTGCTTTTTTTCCCTTTTGTCACATATGTTGACATTTTCTGCACTGATGATGTGGGTGAGGAAGCAGCCTTTTACATTGCTTCTGGAGATTTATTCCTGAATCACTCTGCCTTTGCCTACTCATGCTTTCACTGGAGACCCAAGAAAATGTCAGCACAGAAAACTAACTCTGTTAGTTATTATTATTTATTCCAATTCAGAGTTAAGTGCAGGGGAGCACAAGGTCAGCTGAACTGCAGCTTTATCCAACCTCAAAGTGTTTCACAGTCCAGCCTGGGTGGAAAGGCTACTGGTGACTAAGTCACTGTGGATACCCAACTGCCTTCTCCTGTGGTGGCCTTCCATAGAGATGCTGCTTGAGGTGTGAGACAGGCCTGTATCCCCAGGCTAACTGGGCCTGAGCTCTCCCCGCACACCTTGTCCATCAGAGGTCTGGTCTTTGGCTTGCTGCAAGTCAGCAGATCTGCAGGAAGCAGATTTGGGGGGGTCAGGATGTCTCTGTATACCTCTGCCAGGGGCTTGAAACCTGACCTTGTCGATTGATGTTTGGTTCCTTGGGCTGCCTGAGGAGCCTTGCCTAGTCCAGGGCAAGTCTATCAGGAGAGAAAGAGTCCTGAGTGGCAAATGACAGGGAGTAGAGCTGGCAAAGGCTCCAGCAGCTAACTGTCCCTGGAAGGGCTGAAGTGGCCAGGGCTGATGCTTTGCTGCAGTTGCCACACTGCTTCTTTAACAGCATAAAAGCACAATGGCAAAGGCTGACTTCCTGCAGATTTTTGTTGTTGTTTGCTTAGCTATGTGGAAATGTATTTGATTAGGAGACAGAGAGAGGTTAAAAATAGGACATTAATGCGATATTATTTGTTTTATCAAATAAAATGCTTAGAAAATGTTTATCTTGTCTCATGAGAACAACAAAAATAGAGGCCAGTGCTTCTCTGCAGCTCTCTCTAATGAGCTAAATTGGGCTGCATTCTGGATGCCTCTAGAAGTTTTGGGGTGAAATGAACAAAGTTCTGAACAGAATTCCTTGTAACCACAAGCACTGGGTGTGCCTGGCTGCAGAGCCAAAAGCATCTTTTAATTGTCCTGGTTTTCCTCCTCTTTATTTTTAATGCAAGACATTCCTGTTTGAGAACCTTAGAAGATGACATCAGGGGCCAGATTCTGCCACTCATATTGTCACTATGTCACACTGGCACATGTCTTGGTGACAGTGGCAGTCAGGAGGCAGTTTGTGCAGTGGAGTAGGGCTTGAGATGTGCAGGGGAGGCAGGATCAGAGGCAGTGTACCACGGGTCTGGGGAGGGATGTGCTGTTTGTTGGATTTGCAGCCTATTCACAGCAGTGTTGGGCTTACTTGTGAGGCAGTGAGCTCAGATGTCATGGACGAGTGGGGGGAAAGGTGGTGAGACAACGTCTCCTACTTCACTTCTCCTCTTTCATGCCAACAAATGAATCTATAGATGGAAATTCACTGTGAATGGTGGCAGCTCCAATAATTTCTGTATGTTAACATTTCCTAAATGAAATAGTTCTCCTGGAAAGCTCTGTGTAATATACACACCCAAAGAAATAAATAAAAAGAAGTGGGGGGGGGAGGCAACCAAAAAACCCCAAGTTGAGATTTTTAACAGAAAAAGGAGATTTGCCTATTAATAATTCATGAGTTCTCATTGAACATGCACGAAGAAACGGTGCTATTCAATAGAGAATACTGTCATCTGTCACTGTTTTATTTGACATTTACACTTTTTTTTCTTCTTTTTTTCTTTTTTTTTCCCTGGTACTGCAAAACTTTCTTGGATGGTGTGCTAAGATTATTTAAATAAATAAGGAAAGGAATCTGAGGCAGACTTTTCATCTGTGCCAGGGAGAGGCGCTGACTGGCGATCAGAAAGAACCTGCTCAGGGCAGCAGCCAAAGCCATCTCCTGGCTGCTGGAGGATGGATGAGGCAAGGGGCTGCTGAAGGGAGTGAAGGGGAAGGGTAGGAGAAGAGCAACAAGAGGAGAGGTTTGCATGCAGATAAGAGGAGAGGTTTTCATGCAGCTGTACCACATGTGTACATGTGTGTATGCAGGGGTGAGTGACTGCTGGCTGCTGTGAAGAAAGCTGCCACAAATACACTGATGATAAAAAAATTAAATATTCCTAAGTGGTGCAGGGGGAAGATACAGTCCTGGGCAGCCTGAGAGAAGCCAGGGCATTTAGCACAATGACAGTTCAGAGTTAGGCGCACCTTGCAATTTCTCGCTAATATTAGGCTCATGAAAATCTTTCTGCTCTGTGGGTTAGTTATTATTTATAAAAATCACAGAACCAGCTGATACATTCATAAGCTAATTATTGTAGCAGCTGGGTACACATGGTGCAATATGTCTGAGTCTGTGAAGTATCACAGATTTCTTGGGGCCTGCTGTGGTGGGGGTGTGCTGTTGAAGGCTAGATCCCTTAATCTGATCAGCCAAGCAAGTACTTTGTGGGGAAACTGGATTAATATCTCTCTAAATACCACGGATGTGCTTCACCTTCAGAACCAGGCTCCTTTAAACATGCCATTAGCTTATCTCCTTTGGGGAATGGAGACGTTCTCAGGTGTCCTCAGGGTGGCAGTTCTTTGCCTGGTGCCTCCCTTTGCCAGAAATTAATTTGGTTTGCTCATGTCTGCACACATGGTCACACTGCAGTCTAATCTTTTCCCTAATAGCTCCAAGGTCAGGACCTTGCATGTTGCCAGGCAAATTGAGTGCCATCCTTCTTAAAGACTAATGGCAGCAAGTGCCTAGTCCATAATGAGGCCTGTAGTGTTGGGCTAAGTGATCATAATGAGTGCTGATTATAACGGGGCAGATCAATCAAGGCACAGCAGTCGCCATCAGGTTATCAGGTCCAGCTCTGGGAAGGAGACATGGCTCTGCCAAACCATCCATGGGCTCTACTGGAACAAATGTCAACAGCCCTCAGGAGAGCCCCAGGAGCCATTCTGCTCTGGGTCAGCCCTGTGCAGGGCTCCAGCTCTGCCAGGCGCAAGACTTTGTGTGTATTTTCTGTCTTGGAGCTGCAGCATCCCTTGGGAGATGTTAAATGTACCTGCTTGGCACGTTGGAAAGAGACTTGTTCAGGTTGCAGAAAACAGGGAGAAGCAGGAGCTTACTTTTTCCACAGATGGTTTATTTTCCGTTTCAGAAGTTATTTCCTCTGTGTGGAGCAACCCCTGAGAAAACACTGTGGAGCTGGAGGATTGCCTTTCTGTCTTTTCTCTAAGAGAGAGAAAGTTTGGGGGATTTCATAGCAGAGGAAAAGGAGAGAACTAAGGGCAAGGGATGTGGCCAAACTACATTAAAATGGGACATCACCTGGCTGAGAGACTGCTGAAATACCAGGCAAAACACTTTGAAAATACAACACAGATGATTTTCTTCCCCAAGTAAATGATTAGATATTTTGTTTTCACCCTTGCTCCCCTCTCCCCCCGCCCTTCCTCCTCCTTGCACCTCTCCTAGTTTATTGCAAGAAAAGATCAGGTCTGCACAAATGTGGCCTCTCACTTGTAAAAACAAGGCAGTGTTGTGTTACAGATTAGTTTATAAATCCCTGGTGGCTTCACAGTTCAGTGCCTACAGCTGCTGCAGATGGGCCTGGGTTTTTGTCTCTTTGCTGTGCTGCAGCCGGCAGTTGAAGGAGAAAATGGAATGATCAGGTTATTAACATGTAGGCCGTGAGGAAGAGGCTGCACAATGAGAACAGCTGGTGTTGCTGTCTTGGCTGATGCAGCGGAGATAATCAAATCTTGCCTTTTTTGGGAGGGTGAAGGCAGAAGACACAGTGGAGAGTAAGACAAACAACGGCTTGTGATATTATACAGGGGTTTTAGAGTGCAGAGGAGAAGTTGTCAATGGCTTACAAGTTGTCACACAAAAAAAGCAATACCGAAACCCTACGTGGGCTGGTGATGAACCTGGCTGGACCAGCCTGCCCCTGTCGCTGCTGGGAAGAATACCATTTTGGCTGCTTCTGGTGCCAAGCATTTTTCATGCGGCTCGAGCTCTTGTTTAGATATTGTCAGGTGCCTGTCAAAGTAGTGTGGAAATGCTGAGTTGTAGCTGGAAAATGATGGGTTATAAAGCTACTAGGTAAAATATTTTGATGGGAGTCAGTGAGGCGCATTGACAGCATCCTCAGCGTTATCTCCTCAGGTTCTGTCATTTGCATAGTGCCTCCTGTGTGCAGGCGCAGGAGAAAGCTTGCTGTCTCCAGCTCTGGGTGGGGCTAGCTGTGTCCTGTGGTTCCCCCTCAAGACGGGAGCTGTGACAGCCACCATCCCTGGTTAACCTGCTAGGGACACCAGGTCACCACCACATGCAAATGAAGTCATCTTTACCCTAACAGCTATTGCTGCATGCTCTGTGATTTAGAGTGGTTCCTCTTCCCACTGCAGGGTTCTGAACTTCATCCGCTGTGGAGAGGTCCCACACGATCTCATACAGTGCTAACTTTTTGAAGACTCATCAAGCTAACTTTAAAACCATGCAGCAGGAATAAAATCTGCGATTGTTGTGACCTGTAATTGGGTTTCGAACTACCTCCACCTAGCATCTTGATCTCCTGTAACTTCTGCTTTCTGTGACCGTGCTGCTTTTGTGCTAAATACTAGAAGGTTCCCTTTCTGTGAGTCTGCATCTTTTAAGTGGCCACTTGAGTATTTAAACCTGTCAAATTTTTGTGGGATGCAGAGCTGAGGGAGTCAATGCCACACAGTGACTGTAGATCAGAGGTCTTTACTTGATAGTATCTTCTAAATGTTATCACAAGGGATTGAATTTCGGGTTCTGCAGCTTCAAACGTTATCATGAAGGTTGTTAACAAGTCTCAGGGATTGCATCTCTTTTTCTCTTGCTTGGATGAAGAAATAAGGGGGCTCTGAAAGAGAAGTGGAGATGCATCCTTATTTTAATTCTGGCTTTCTTTAGGAAAAATATTTCTATCTGAACGTTTTAAAAGTGGTATGATTATAAAAGGAGGCGAGATGCTGTGTTTCCTCGTTCCTGTTAAGCAGTGATGGTTGGGATTGTTTACCATTTTGCAGGAAATAAAACATATTAAGGAGCTGTTGAGACCAAAGGGCAGCTGAGGATGGGGGTTGTTCCATGCAAGATGAGACCAGTAAACTTAGCAGCACAGAGCTTCAAATGTAGCTGACCATTCACTCCCATCTAGGTGCCGGGTGAGTTACCTGCACTGACCTTTCCCTTGCAGGGCTGGCTGTGTGAGCTGCTTCGCTGGAAGGAAAACCCCAGCCCAGAAAACCGCACCCTCTGGGAGAACCTCTGCACCATTCGTCGCTTCCTGAACCTCCCGCAGCATGAGAGGGATGTCATCTATGAGGAGGAGTCCAGGCATCACCACAGTGAGCGTATGCAGCACGTCGTCCAGCTCACGCCCGAGCCCGTGCAGGTCAGGCAGCAATCTTCCTCTTCTCAGGGTCTCTGGCAGAGGGGGGACAGCTGTTGGAGGTAGAGAGAAGCAGCTGGTTCCAGCTGTCTTCTGCTTTTGCAAGGTGAGACACCAGTTTTCATCCATCTGTAGGGCTACGTGCAGGCCACAGCTCTCAAGTTCAGGGCTCACTACATGCATGTTGCAGCATTTGAGTATGTGCACGTTTGTGCTTGTGGTTGAAGAGGAGGAATGTGCCCATCCCTGCCACCCAGCACAGCCAGGGCAGCAGCAGCAATGCCATAGAGCCCCCTCAGTGTCAGCAGTTGTGGCTAAGACAAAGTTTAGCTGTCTAAAGCTTCCAGCTTCTAGAGGAATACAAACGTGTCCCTCAGCAACAGCAAGGAGTGTGCAGCTACTGAGGACTGGGGTGCTTGGTCACTTGCTACTTCTCAGAGCCTGAGCACCTTTATACCCACTCTCAAATAGTGGTGAACAGCAACTGCACCTGAATGTTTGCTGTTGTTCAAAGGAGCCAGATGACACTTCAGGAGGAGTAGGAGGGTAGGGTGTAACATGGAGAAGTGTTTTTTAGGTATTCACTGAAACTCGAACATATTTCTAAAAGGCCTCTGGTGAGTCTGTGACTTGCAGGGAACAGGCTTTCATTCTACAGCCTCTCCAGGGTTGTTTTGCTCCTCTCTACAACATTGTAACTAGAATGAATTTTTGGTTTGTGCACCCTTCCTACTTCTTTGTCCCAGGCCTTAATAGAATGAGGAACAAATACACTCATCTGTGTAGGAAAGCTGACAGGAAAATACTGCAGGATTTCTCATCTCTGGAGTTCCAGCTTCAGGCAGAAGATAAAATCAGCCCTGTGAGTCTTCCTAATAACTAGTGATGCACAGCACAAACTCAAGACATCTGCTGGAGGCCAAGAGAGGCTCAGGAGATGTTTTTTTTCAATCTAGAAGGCTGAGGTAACACCTTCCACCACAGACCAGCCTTTTGGCTGGCCACTGGCACTCCCTGTACCTGATTCCATTGAGTGACTGCTCTGAGTTGTCCATGCTGCATTTCTCTGATGATCTCACAGCTCCTCCTCCCACCTTTGCTCACCCCATTGCCATCTGATGGCAGCTTGCACTGCTTTACTGCTCTTGCTGTGAACCTTGGCGTTCAGCCTCTATTCTTTGTGACTGCTCTTGCTCTGCTGCCACTAGCACTGCTGCCAGCTCTCTAGTCACCTTTATCCATAATCAGGAAGTTCTTGTGTCTTGTAGTCCTGCCCCTTCTGAAGCACGTTGGGCTCACCCAGATTAAATATTGCCTAGTTCACTCTCCTTTGTCTCTTCTGCTATCAACTTCCTTCCTGCTTTCCACTCAGTCTTCACCTGGAAGACAAAAGTGTGTTTCCAGGTGTTGAGTTTCTCAGAGCAGGGGAAGCACTCTAAGTAATTAATGTTGCAAGTATTGCCTTCCACAGTCCCAATAGTTTGTGGGATCTGGGAAGCAAGGAGCTATGAAGGGTAGGCAAGGAGCTATGAAGGGTAAAGGGCTGAGCTAACATTGCAAGTGTTGCCTTCCACAGTCCCAGCAGTTCTTGGGATCTGGGAGGCAAGGAGCTATGAAGCGGCTGAGCTAACATTGCAAGTGTTGCCTTCCACAGTCCCAATAGTTTGTGGGATCTGGGAGGCAAGGAGCTATCAAGGGTAAAGGGCCGATCTAATGTGTGGCAAGACAACTACAACTGGGTAGATGTGAGCATGTTAACCCAGTTCTGTTGCCTGTAGCAAGTAGGAATGTCCTCCAGAGGACAGGCTGAAGAAAAAGTTTCCCTGAGCTCTGGTGGATGACCTTGATGATTAGCCTACTTTCCAAGCCTTCTGCACATCACTTTTCTGCATCGTGCAGGTTGGCTCCTGTGAGTGACATGTTACACCTCGTTGGAATGCAATGCATTTGTATTTGTCAGCAAGTTACAAAGCCATGGATTAATTATTTATTACAGTCAAAATATGAAAAATGAAGAAAAATAAATGGAACCAGCTGGCAACTACATACAGCAAAACTCTGGAGACCCCGCTCTGCAGTTGATACAGTAGGCTTGTGGGTTGGGGGTGCTGTGTTCTAAAGCTATGTTTGCCCATCCAAAAACCCCTGTAGGTTTCCGAGTGGCACACTACCAGTGCAAGACGCGCAGGAGGTTTGCTGTCTACCTACTCCCTACTGGCAAAAGATAGCCTGCACCAAGCAGTTTTTTCTGTAGTTTTCAGTCTCTGGGACTTGGATTGTTTCAAGTAGCAAGGTTTGGGTTTTGGCTTTGCTGCAAGGGTCACTATTAGGTAAGTAGCTATGAAGAATCAATGACAACAGTCAGAGACGTAAAGCTCAGGTCCTCATACTTGCAGTCATTGGAGATTTTGTGACACTTTACATAAGTGTAGGGGTCTTGGGCCCTGCTCCTGGCCGAACTCCAGGCCAAGTAATTACATTCTGCCTATCTGAAATTCCCCCTGTAGTGTCAAGTGGGAAAGCGGCTCTCATTTTCTTCTCAAAGCAGTGGTGGGTGCAGAATGTCTGCCAGGGTGCCTGGCTGCAGTTTTAGCAGGGGGTGGAAACACCCAAAAGCTGCAGTCTCTGACCTACTTTGCTTTGCAGGCTTTGCCAGTGAGAAGTGCACTGTAAGTGGAGCCCTCACCTGCAGCCTTGGTGTCTAGGTGACAGTCCTTTGAAGAAGGGAAAAGCCACAGCGCTGCGCATGACAACAGGCGCAGTCCTTTTAACATCAAAGCAGGCAGGAGGCTCTTACCTCTGCTCTCTCTCCGCCCACCCCATCTTTCTGCTCTGATGAGTTTGACATGTGTACAGTAACCTGTGTCTGGTGCTTCAGGCTCCTGCTCTTCCAGCTGTGAGGCTGAGAGAGCTTGCAAACAGGCTGCCAGAGCTCCCTGCCACCACAGCCCAGGCCCCTATAGTCTGGGATCACCCTGCTGTCAGCCTGAAGAACTTGGAAGGAAATCCTGGCTGTCGTAAGAGGTGTGGCAAGCAAAAGATAATGGGTAGATAGAGGTAAGCCTTTTTTCCTGGTATGGCCTCTTGGAAATGGCAGAGATTGAATCGTGATGGGGTTTTGTGTAGTTGCTGGACTGGTTACAGGGTTAGGCACCGCTTCAGCAAGGGGATCTCCCCAGTGCCCAGTGTGCTCTCTGTCCTCTCTCAGCAGGGTGTGCGCAGCAGGGCAGCCTTTGCAGTACTGTAGAGGATCAACTGGGCACAACTTGGCTCTTGATATTTAAGGAATTGTTATTTCTTTCATGGCAGGTCCTTGTCCTCTGTTCACTATTGCTGTTTAGCTTTGGGTTCCGTCTTCCATTAGATTTTCCCATCAGCCATGTATTAATCCATTCAATCAAATATTTTCCTCTTTCTAGAATGAGAAATGTCTATAGTGGAAGCTCAGTGCACAAGAAATTCCTCCCTGCACACTTGATTTATTTGTTATTGTGCTGGGGAGTCATAAAAAGTGAGCCCTGTGGAGCTCTGTGACACAACTGCATTCCCTGGCGGCAGCGGGTGTGACCATATGGACATGCCAGAGCGTGGATTTTCCTCTGCTGGGAGTGGAGCATCCACGCTGTGGCACCTACATGTTGCTGGACGTGCAGGCTGAGCCGGCCACAGCTGCTGGCTTAGGTGTTACAGAGCTTCAAGCATGCACTAAGTGGTTTTCTCCTTCCTGTTCTCTACAGTATGGCATGTTGACAAAATGCTGCTGTGGCACTGAGGAAGGGACCTGTGAGATGGTCGCTAGCTGGGTACCACAATGACATCACTTCTGATCTGTGGAGAGCCTGAGCCAAAGGTTCCGGGAGGGTGGAGGATATGGTGGAAGCATCCTCATAGTTTTGTCCTATTGTTCCCTGGCTTGACATTTGGCCTGGCCTGGCCTTCAGGTAGATCTGTTGGACAGACTGAGTGCACAGCAGTCACTTCGCAGCAAGCTTCCGCGTTCAGCTTCTTGCTCTGCAGAGATGAGGGTGCCCTGTCTTATTTTCCATCACTCATTAAAACCCACCCTTCCCAGGCCGTTTGCTGGTGTTGGACCTTTCTGGAGTGCTGATGCTGAGGAGTGCCAGAGGCACTTCCTGCTGCCAGCCAGGGGCTCAGTGTTCGTTACAGACATGCTGGGCCACAGGAAATTTAATTTGTCTCCCTTCTCCTGCTGTTGGTCTGCTGTGTCCAAGGTGACCACTCCAGAGAATAAGCATCTTGCCTGGCACTTTAATGTAGTGCTAATTCTTTGTTAATTGCTGGGGCAGAGAAACCTGCCTCAGCTGGGAAAAAAGATGAACCAAGCTGCTGGCTCTGGAGCACCGGGGTGAAAAGGCCTGGCTCTGCAGAATGAGGAGCCACAGCTGCAGCACGCTGCCTGCTGCATCTCAGAGCAGGGAGACCTTGGGCTCACTTCTGCCTGGGTTAACAGGCAGAGCTGCTGGCTACAAGCTGATTTAAGAGCAGTCAACTGTCGTCTTTAAGGAAACAGGAATGGTTTTCACGTGTTTGCTGATACACTGCTACTGCTGTCACTTCTTTAAAATGATGTCCCTCCGCCCTTTTTTTGTTTCCTCAGAAGCTTTGATTTAGACAAATCTGGCAATTTACAATAGTTCAGATCATAAATCATGGAGGAACACCAGTAAATAAAAGAAGGCACAGCAGAAGGGTGTAGGAAAGCTCTTTTGTATTGTGTGTTCACTGCAAATATTGTGGTCTGTCTTTAAATAATGTGGAAAACAGCATCTCACAGAAGTAAATGAAATACTAATTTTGCCAGTTGGTGAGGAATGGAAAGGGACAAATATTTCAGAAATGACAATGAAATGCAAAGGCACAGAATATGGAACACTTGTGAAAGTGGGTCAAGGCAAGTGGCAATGGCAGTCCAATGAAACTAATTTCATATTCCCTTTCTAGAAGTAATAAGGAGGGGAATGAACACCACAGTGGTGCTTCCTAATGAAAGATCTGCTTCCAAACAATGTTGTAGGGTTCGTGGGTCACACGGAGCAGAGCATACAAATGGGAAAAACAGGGAGCCTTAATGGTTCTTTTCTTTTAAAATAATATTAATTAATAATACTTGGCCAATCACAGAGGGTGAGTGAA
This sequence comes from Semnornis frantzii, assembly GCA_013399775.1. NCBI lineage: Eukaryota > Metazoa > Chordata > Aves > Piciformes > Ramphastidae > Semnornis > Semnornis frantzii. The sequence goes on along the minus strand of VWYK01130489.1, from coordinate 11,600 downwards.
GCAAAGCTCTGTTATTCCATAGGGGAATGTGGTGTGCTTAATGGGATGATATGCCCAGTGAGCTCTTGCCCTGTTTGTATGGGCTACAGCAGGGAATCCAGACTGGGTAGCCTGGGAGACTTGGACAAAACCTGCTTTCCCAATCTGTGCTAGCTCTTTGACTTTGGTGCTTACTGCTTCACCTAGACACATTTTTTCTCCGTGTGCCCTGTGATTCGTTCTTAATGGCTGCACCATTTTGCTCTCTGATGGTTTCTCTGCACCCAGAAGACAGACCACAGCTGGATACCCACAGCTCTTTGATCCCCTCAGCTCCCTGACCCATGGCAAGATGTGATGTCTGCTCAGACAGCAGTGGTCAAGGGTGATGTGACAAGTTGTACTCCACGAGCCCAGGCGGACTTGTGGAGATACTTGTATTGCAGGTTCATTCATTCCACTGACAAAGCTCAGAGCTTTGGCTTGAGTGGGCTGCAGCTGGAGTACTTGTTCCGCCTTTGATTGAGAACTACAGGGAGAAATGCACATCAGAACAAAGTTTGTTCGTTTTGTGAGTGGAGAATGTCTGACTCCCTCAATGATCAGGAGTTCCATTCTCCTTCTCTAATCAATCAGCCAATATCAGTCTCCTTTCAACCTAAACCATGCAAAAAACACTGAAAAAAATTCTCAAATGATGTAACTCTTCTTTCTGTGCTGGGTTAAAGGTGAAGGCAACATGTATTGCAAATGCCACTTTGCATTTTTTTCAGGTGCGTGTCTGCTCTTTGGTGGGTGCAAGGGACTCTATTTGCAGACAGCAGTACCTGCAAGTGCATATCAGACAGCAAATCCTTTACGCTGGACTCTGAGGTGTCCAGCAGAGCTTCTAGTCATAGGCATTACCATGACTGCAGTGGGAAGCTGCTGAGCTTTGACCACTACAGCCAAACTTGCTTCCTTGGCTGTTAATCCTTAGTGCGAGCATCTCTGTAGCTGAAAAGTGCTGCTGCTTTTTATTAGCTGTACCCCTGCCATGCCCCCAGAAATGAGAGCGGGGAGTGGACTTGCAATTACAGCAAAACTGCTTCTGTTCTCAGATCAGTTTAGGCTTAATGTTCTTCCATTTAACCCTAGAAACAGGAGATAAGTAAAGGGGATTGTTCCATTTATTTTTTCTGAGGTGGCAAATTTAGGCTTGTTCACAGAATCAATCAGGTTGGAAAAGACCTTTGAGATCAAGTCCAACCTACCACCCAACACCATCTAATCAACTAAACCATGGCACCAAGTGCCACATCCAGTCTCTTTTTAAACACTTCCAGGGACGGTGACTCCACCACCTCCCTGGGCAGCCCATTCCAATGCCAATTACTCTTTCTGTGAAGAACTTCTTCCTAACATTCAGCCAAAGCCTCCCCTGGTGCAGCTTGAGACTGTGTCCTCTTGTTCTGTCACTGGTTGCCTGGGAGAAGAAACCAATCCCCACCTGGCCACAACCTCCTTTCAGGTAGTTGTAGAGAGCAGTAAGGTCCCCCCTGAGCCACCTCTTCTTTTTCCTCAGTTCTACTCACTTCTTCATGTTCCAAACAAGAAGGTAAAAGTCTTGTGCAAATGAATAGATTTTGAAACCAGTACTTTGGGGCTAGCTCACATGGTGATGCCTAACAAAGAAGGGACTCTGTGTTCAGGAACCAAGGAATACAGGCACTGATGGAGCTCTCAGCAGTTTGAAGCATCTGACTTGGTTATTAACCTCTTACCATTGCGTATGGCAGAAAGGATGTGGTAAATCACAGAACATAGCCTGGATGTTCCAGACCCAGCCATCTCATTAACTTTGTGTCAAAAACATTCCTTGGTTTCCAGCTTGGACTAAATTTAGGTTGATGCTCTTTGTCCCATCAGAGTATGAAATAACGTTTGGTGCTTTTGAATTTTCAAGTTGCTCTTTCTCCAATTTATGGCTTGGAGCCCTGCGTTATGCTCTCATTAGACCATACCTATTGGATAAGCTGTGCTGGGATCCAAGGCATGTGGCCAGGGTGGATGGTGAAGAGTCTCCTTCCTTCCTGCCACAAGTCCTCTCACAAGGATGTTGAGAGAGGTGAGCAGGTTCTGCCAAAAAGCATAGCCATGGTTGTTAGGGGCTGATGTGAGTGCTAAGTCTTTTGCTTAGGTCTGGAAAAAAAGCTGATCTTCTCAGTCTGGTAACCTACATTCATGATTTAGACTGGATGTTAGGAGAAAGTTCTTTGCAGTGAGGGTGGTGAGGCACTGGCACAGGTTGCCCAGGGAGGTTGTGGCTGCTCCCTCCCTGGAGGTGTTCAAGGCCAGGTTGGAGGAGGCCTTGAGTGAGCTGTACTAGTGGGAGGTGTCCCTGCCTATGGCAGGGGGTTGGAACTAGATGATCCTTAAGGTTCCTTCCAACCTTACTATTCTATGATTCTATGATTCACAGAATGGTTTGAGTTGGAAGGGACCTTAAAGAGCTTCTAATTCCAACCTCCCTGCCATGAGCAGGGACACCTTCCACTAGACCAGGTTGCTCAAGGCCCCATTCAACTTGGCCTTGAACATATCCAGGGAGGGGGCGTCAATGACCTCCCTGGGCAACCTGTTCCAGTGTCTCACCACCCTCACTGTAAAGCATTTCTCCCTAATCTCCAGTCTAAATCTGCCCTCTTCAAGATTAAAGCCATTTCCTCTCATCCTCTCATTTCTCATCACTTCTCTGGATTTCAGTAATTTTTAGATCTGAAACATGCAGAGGGTGGTAGCCTACCGCAGGGCACCAAGAAGGAGTTGTATCCTGCCTGTGAGGAGTAGGGGCTGGCTCCTCTTTCTGTGCTGTGTGGAGGGAAGCTGTGGTAGCAACCCTGAATCCCTCCAGTCATAGCAGAAAGAGACACACTGGAAGTTCCAGGAGTCAGCAAGCCTCAGAAGTAGATCTATCTGGACAGCACTTTGGTAGTTAAGTGCTAAATTGTGATGATTATTATTTATTATTTATTTCCTCTTCTATTTTTCCTCTTCCTCAGCAAGCAGGAAATATCTTTGTTCTTTCATTTTGGAAGGGAAATAAATGCATTCCCTGCAGCACTTGAAATTTTAATAATCTATAATAAATAAAATCATATCTAATAACATAACTGTTTACAATTGGCAGCACCATCTCCTAGATGCATTGCAATGGCAGAAACATAAATAGTTGCAGCCTCTGAAAGCCTACTTCCTATTTGCTAAATACACTTGGCTGGCTTTAAATTCCTTTGTGTGCAGTCATTAATACAATCCTCTTTGACAGCATTTAATTAAAGTGCTTTTCTCTATTAAATTCATTAAAACTTTTTTTTTTTTTTTTTATACATACAACTGTTTCCCAGACACTGAATGTTAAGGACCTGTAGGCCTCTCTTTAAATAACTTCTCTCTCTCCTTGTTGTAAATTGTTAATTAAATCTAACTTAGACTGTTTAAAGATGGCTTGGGAAAGCAAGCCACATTTCAGGGTATGGTCTCAATCATGGCTGGTGGGAATGGGGTGGGGTTTTTTTAGCACAATTTTTTTCCATGTAGTTATAGACTACGTATTACATTGTTTATTAATGTTGCTGTACTTTCAGCTGAAACCAAGCAAAGAAATACCCTCAAAAGCTCATTTCCATCTTACTTCCCAAATTTCCATCATTTTAGTGCAGCTCCTTAGCATGAGAGTATTTGTATGGGGGGGAGCACGGCGGGAGGAGCCGTTTTGTATTAATAGATTATTGACAGTTTAATGTCTTGGCACCTAGACAGCCCAGAAAGTATCAGACACAAGAGGCTGGCTGCTGGGAGCTAGTCGATAGTGGATTCAATCAGAACCTTTCAGTTAATTGCTGCTTGACCTCAGAGATCCTTTAAGTGAAACTGTCCTTTGCTCAGGTCTCGTCTGGCTTTGGGACTTTCATTTGAGAATGCCCTTTCTATATGGTAGCCTGCACTTAGGCTGCTGGTGGGATCATGCCTGGCTCCTGTGCACAGCACTGCAACAGCCAGCTCCTGCCCAGAGCTGTACAGACCCCATCACCAGGCACTGGTGTGTGCCAGCGCCCCCATCCCTACCCCACTCCCATCCCCGCCGAGGGCCGGCAGGGAAGCAGGATGCAGCACGGAGCTGGCTTGCAGCAGGCACCACCATTAGGGTTAAAGCAGCCAGGATGCAAACCAGCATCAGGGGTACCTCCAGAGCAGCTGAACTGTTCCCCAGGGCGTTTTGGGTAGAGTTGGGCACAGCTTTGGTGCCTACCGCAGCATTAAGAGGACCTGACCCAACCTCTGTAGGTGAGCTGTGCCACAGTGTCGGGTGACTGTGTGGGCCAGGGGCTGGAAGTGCTGCAGTCATCCCCAGAGATACCTCTGTTCATCTGCACAAGTGCAAACCGAGGCTTATTTGTGCTTAGTTTCCCTAATTTCTGTACTTAGCCATTCTGCTCTTTTTCAGACTGCATATCTTGCTGGGATCTAGATAAGCTACAAAGGCAAGCAGGCAGGGAACCGCATGAGCAGGCACTGGCTCTGACCAACCGGGAACCATCTGTTGGTCTGGGGAGGGAACCTCCATGGAGCTCTCTTCGAGCAGGTCTGCCACGCCTGGGCTTTTCATCCTTCCCCTCCAGCTGCTGCCTTGGAGTGTGGGTGTTTGCCTTCAGCGAGACTGGGGAGGGTCAGCTGTGGCAGCCGTTCCTTGCTGCAGATCGGTCTGGAGTTCCCAGCAGCAGCGAGTACTGCCCTGCAAGGGAAATGCTGCTGCACCACAGCAACTTCAGCTGACACTGCAAACTGTCAGCAGACTTTTTTTGTCTCTAGATCTTGCAGCAATAGTGTCTTTTAACCACTTACCATGTATTCAGACTGTGGTTTGCTGAAAGGAGCATTACTACTTTTAATCTCTAATTTTACCCTGGGTTTGGTTCATTTCTGTGGTTTTCTTTGTCTCTCTGCATCAAACTGCTTATCTCTTTTCAATGGCCTGATTAGCACCGAGGAAGCATTGCTGACTGTGAGTAAAGTTACTCCTGGTGTTCCGTTGTTTAAGTGAGATCAGGAGTGAGAATGTTGTGTTGCTCTGGCCTAGGGGGCCAGTGAAATCCAGCTTAGAACTATGAAGCAGGCTGTAAATTTTCAGGGTTCATGCATGTTGGAAAGGTAAGGGGGAATAGTTTTAAGATGATGCCTCCCTGTGTCCCGTTTTGGGCTCCCATGTTCAAGAGAGACAAGGATCTGCTGGAGAGAGTCCAACAGAGAGCTATGAGGATAACTTGGGAACTGGAACATCTCTCCTGTGAAGAAAGCCTGAAAGTCTAGAGAAGAGAAGACTGAGAGGGGATCTTATCAACATGTATAAATATCTGGGGGGTGGGTGTCAAGATGAAGGTGCCAGGCTTGTTTTGGTGGTGCCCAATGATAGAACAAGGAACAATGGGCGTAAGGTGGAACACAGGAAGTTCCACTTCAATGTGAGTAGACACTTCTTAAATGTGAGGGTGACAGAGCACTGGAGCAGGCTGCCCAGAGAGTTTGTGGAGTCTCCTTCTCTGGAGACTTTCAAAACCTGCCTGGATGCATTCATGTGTGACCTGCTCTAGGTGATCCTGCCTTGGCAGGGTGGAGAGGTCCTTTCCAACCCCTAACATTGCGTGATTCTGGCAAGATTCAGGGATGAGTGAGTCTTGGACTTAATGGATCAGAACCACGGAAGAAATCCCAAGGTCCTTGGGGCCATCAGGTGCAGCACAGGGGCTTTACTCCTGGGTGCATCTGTTCAGAATACCTTCAAAAGTACTTTCTGGTTTATCAGACTGACCAAGCTGCTAATCAGTATTGCATAGACCAAAGGACTCCCACATGCAATAAAAATCATAAGCTTTATTGGATTTTGAGCTAAGGAACATTCCAGTCCAGCTCCTTTTATAAACTGCATTACATTTCATTCTTTCAGGGCACACATCAGTGCAATCCTTTGTATATTTCAGGGTGAAGTGGGTAGAGAGGCGGCTGTGAGCTGCTGTTCCTTGGCTGGTGCAGCCTGGAGCTATAGAAGAGCCTGAGCTGATTTTCAGGGGTTACTCACATTTCTGTAATACTGAAAGGAAAAGAAAAAAAAAAACCTGTTGGTGCTTTAAAAATTACTATTTTCAGTTTTTAAAAATGAAGAGGTTTGTGGTGGTTTACATCCTTGAAGGGAAAATAGCACAAATCTGAAGAGCAAAAGTTGTTCTGAATAAAAAGCAAGCAGAATATGCTGTTTAATGACAGATGCCTGAACAACGGCTTGAACTTTGTCAGGATATCCACCCCCTGCCACCGCAGGCAAAGAGCTTGGCAGAACAGGCTTCATTTAGGCAGTGCTTTGGTGTCATCAGTTGACATTGTTGACCAAAAGAATGACTTTTGACTGAGAAATGCCACACGATTCTATCGTAATGAAGTCTGGGATGGTGTTTTGCATTTCTAGGAAAAGCCTCGGGCTCCCTGCAGACAGATCTACGCTGGCTGCAGGCCTCTGTGAAGTGGGAGCCTCCCGCTGTGTGTTCGTAGCCAGCCGCGGCTGGGCGGTCGATGGAGCTCGCTGGCCACAGCAGGTAGTGCAGAACCAGGGATGGATCTCAGGCCATAACAATGTCACCTTTTGCTTCATTTTAGTGGTGCCTCGCTGGCCAGATGTCAAACTGGTTTCTTAAGAACACACAAAATGCTGCATTTTCCCCGCCTGCATATTCTCAAGTGATGTAAATATTAACTGCAGGTGCTGTTTATACTTTCTGCAAAGCATCCTGGATCTTTAAACTAGGCGCAGGTCAGAGCAGTGGGGCACAAGGAGCAGTAACACCAGCGTAACTTCCTCAGTCTTCCAGACTTGCCTGCCTTCTCCAGAGTACAATGAGGAAGACAAAGGATTTCAGAGATGATTCAAGGAGTTTTCGTGTCCTCAGTGCCCTGATCTATGCAGGAGACTGTACTTTGGTCACTTGATCACTTGATTTTTATTTACCCAGTTTCAAGCTAAGGGTATAATAAAGCACATGATGCCAGTTGGGTGTGCGGCAGCGCTGGCTATTTTGCTTTGACCCTGGTAGTTGATTATAATGCACTTTTTAAGACTTGCTTTCTGAAAAAGGGAATGTTTAGACTTTTATGTGTTTGATTCACACAGTCCAGTTTGCTCAAATCCTGTTATTAAGCACATTGGTGGTTACATCTAGAAAGCAAAAAACGTGCTGAGTAGTGTTTTATAAGCAGAAATCTACTATTTCCACTAACCATAACAGTCAGGTTCTCCTGACTCCTAACTACCCCTCCCCTGTAAAAAATCAGCAGTACAGATGGGTATTCCTGGAACCCCAAATAGCCCTTTGCTGGGACAAATAATTACGCCCCACACACCAGATTCCAGTATCTAACTCAAACATACCCTGCCTGAAATAATGCAGTGCCCACTCCTGGCACTGGGAACAGAGTGATTACAGTGGCACTGTTCATGCCACTGTGTTTAGGGGTTAGACCTTAAGCGTGGCTCCAGGTTGGGGGATTGTGAGGGAAGATCTTGCCCACACTGCCCACAAATAGTCTTCTGGTATTCAAAAGAGAAGGAGAACATGTATTGTGTTAATTAAACAAGACAACATAGAGGATACCAGAAGTATTTTGTCTGCAGAAAAGCAAACCAAAAAGCTTTTTGTTGCTTCCTTAGTTCCTGTGGCACTCCGCCAGCTCCTCATTAGGATTATTTAGGATTGGGATGGGGAAAACTCAGAATCAACCCAAAGTCTTTGACAGAGCCTCTCTCTAGCCACAACCAAGCTCAGGCTCTACTTGAAACCTGCCAAGCAGGGCTCTGCATGCCATAGCACCCCAGAGAGTCATGCCAGGGTGGGAAGAGAAAGCAAAGAAAGGGCAGGTCAGAGGCACACAAAGTTCGTGGTCTTGTTTTCAAGAAGATAAGCATTAACCAGGTCTTGGTGGCTCTTGGTGTGCATACAGATGTCAGAAGTCCCACTGCAGTGGGGCTCTGGTTAGCATCACCATGCAGAAGGGCAGTCCCAAACTTTACAGGGCTCCTGCATTTTCCTTTGGAAGGGAAGCTGGGCTTGCCACCACAGGTTACAGGCAAAAGAAACTTGCACGGCAACAGTGTCCTGCATGTCTGCCGGTGGCCGCAGCAAGCCAGCCCCGTGCCAGCTGTGCTGGCTGTGCCCCATCCTCAGACAATGGAGCCATCCATCACTGATGCCTTCAGGAAAGAGTCTGCCTCGGCGTTGTGCAACGCTTCCTGGCGGCGGCCTCTGTCACCAGCGCCCTGGTTTGTGCCAGCAGAAGCCGGAGTGAACCCGGCCTGGTGGATGTTTGTACCGCAGGTACATGCCAGCTCCACCTGCCAGCTGAGTCCTAGCTGTGGGCAACCCTCCCGGGCTGCAGCAGGGCATTCCGAAGAGGGACATCCACCGCTGGCCACAGTCACTGTGCAGGGAACCTGTGAACCTGGTTAAACCAGGCAAAGAGGGTGCACCCAGAGCTCGTCCACTGGCCATTGTCAGCGTGAGATCGTTTGTGCCTCCCTATAAAATCAGTCAGTTCTCAGGCACTGCAGCAAGGAAATCGGTGTCTGTGCCTTCGTGGGGAGAGCTGAACGGGTGCTGGAGAGAAAGCAGCTAGCCCAGGACACACCGGGACACTGCTCTGCCTTGTCAGAGGGCGGTGATTTATTCTTTTAACATTAGACAGGCAAAATAGTGGCTATTGTGTAGGCACGTGCTGCCCATTAACGGGGATCAGGAGAGGGAAATAAACCAGGCATTACTGAAGAATAAGATCATGATTGTGGTCAAGTGATGGCAGAGAGGTTTTTTTCTCTTTGTCAAACTGATTTGTAAACATTCTTCAATCAACTGTGCAGACAGCAGTGCCGCGGCTTCTCGAGAGGAGAGCCAAGAGAGGGAAGGATTCCTCCGCACAGATTTTTCACAGTAGCCTCAAACCTGCCCAGAAGTTACCTGGTCCTCGGCGGCTGTCGCTGTGAGCTGCTGCCCTGTATGCGCAGCCTCTCAGCAGTGCTGTGCAATCAGGCTGTAATTTATATTCTATCTCCAGCGATGATAGCTCTTAAAAATGTTCTGTGGTACATTTGCTCTTTGATGCGTGCTAAGCTCCTGTTAGCATTAATGGGAGCAGTGTGTGCTGGGAGTGGGGGGAGGGGGCGAAGGAGGGTGGACACCTTCCCCCTGCCTTCAAGTCAAGATTAATTATGGTTTGCTAACTGCTCACGTTTATCACTTTGCGTGGAAGGGCAAAGGCAATGCACAACTTGGAAGTTCTCTTAGGTTTTGGTTGGTTTTTTCCTTTCCGATGATTTTTTTTTTTTTTTTTTTGGTCACCTTTTGGAGCACTTTTGGCAGCCTGGTCCCGGAGAAGAGCTGCGGGCTGGGGCGGCCGTTCAGAGCCCGGGTGTTCATGTCTCGCCGTGTTTTCAGATCACTGCCTATTTCCTGCCCTGAAGCCACGCGACTGCTGCTGAGCCAAGGGAAGCATGCGACGAGCGTGCTCCAAAGATGCTGAAATGAATCACTTCAACCCGCTCACATTCCAGCCTGGAAACCAAACTTGCCTTTGACTTTGGGTTCTCCATGGAACTAATTTCTCTTCCCACAGTTCTCTCGAACTCCCCTTCTGTGTAGCTGGGGAATGACTTGTACCTCACAGACGAGAGCTTCAGGACACAGGGTTTGTCTGGTGTGACATTCTAGCTGCAGTAGTGGTCAGCAGCAACTGAAGGATGATAGGGAAGGTCTGGATGTTTGGCACTTCACTGTGTGCCTGCTTTGTCTTTGCAGCTGAACAGGACCCCGGGGCTGCTGGGTTACAAGTTGTTGCAGCCACCAGCTCTGGCTGGCCAGTTTGGAGCAGCTTGCATGAGGGTGCAGCAGCTCCACAAAGAGGGATTCTAATCATCACTAATAATGCCGTTCACTCTTGTGAAGCAATTTCTGAGCTCCATGGGAAAATGCACAGGGTATGCGGCCAGCACTCGAGCTACAAAATTAAAAGAAGCTCAGGCTGGAGTTAGATGAACGTGAACATATTTATCCATGTCAGACTTCCTACCATTTTGCACGGTCGTATTGATTTCTTTCGACACGGTCTTCTTTTATTGAGTACCATATTTTTTTTTTTAAATCCCTTACCGATAACAGTACCTGCTAAGGGCAATTGTAAAAAAGGAGGGTAAAGTATATTAAACCTGCCTGGAGTCAAAATGTAATCTAACACCTGTAGTCTGCAATTTGTCATCACTTCATAGATACTTTTTCTTTTTTAATAACAGTTTTGGATTTTCCTGAGTTTTGACCTTAGGATACTGTATAATCCAAGAAAAGCAAGGGAACCAAACCGCAGTCTTTAACACAGCTTTACAGTGTCAGAGTGTGAAATCACCACTATAAGAAGGCACCCAAAGAAAACACTTCCTTTGGAGCCGCAACTGCTGCTGCAGTGTTTACCCAAACGAAGGTATTTTTGCAAGGGGAAAAAACCCCAAAGATTAGCCTCACAACTGCCTTTTTAAGAGGAAAGAAAATGAATGCGGGTGTAACTTCTGCTGCAGGTTCTTGCACAGGCATTCCTGGGAAACCTGTAAAGAGCCTTGGTGCAGTGGCTGTGTCTGATTAATGCTCTTACCCCTGTGAGCCCTTGACTAACAGGCTGGTGGGGCACTAGCATGTTCGTGGCAGTAGCATACTCTGCTCTCCTCTTGCACATTCTGTGTGCGAAGAAAGAGGAGCTGAGGGTAAGGAGTGTGAGGCTCAAGTAGATAAACCTTGATGGCTTATTCCTGTAAGATCTCCACGAAGGACAGTGCTTTCTCTAGCTGCAAGACTCCTTTGCAAGGCAATGGGGGTTGCCTATGAAGTAAACTCTTAACATAGCAGCCAGGCACTGCCTGGGCACTCTCAGCTTGCAGAGGTGAAGTGTAACAAATCCCAGCTGCTGGTCCCAGTGAAGCGCAGCCAAAGGCCTTGTCTAGGCTTGCCCTTCACACTGCCTTTGACTTCAGCTGGTCGTTGGGAAGGAGTTTTTCCGGCAGGGTTGCTTACATGAGGTATGTAGTGAATCCATTTGCATTGAGTCAGGCTGGTGGCATATCCTGCTGACTAGGCTTGAATGCCTTAAGAGATATTAGATGTACCAAACACAGGTATGGAACCTCTGTTTTGTAATGTGTGTGTATTCTCTCTCCCTTTTACTTTGGGCTCCTTAAGCAGATATAGAATGTGTTCTCTTTGGTATTGAAGTTCTTGGGGTGATGCAGTATTATGTCTGGCTGTGAGAGTAGTGGAAATGCAAAGGCAAGACCACATCATGGAGAATAGAATGACAGAATTATTTTGGTTAGAGAAGACCTTTAAGTTCAACCATTAACCCAGCACCGCCAGGTAACCACTAAACCACATACCTCAACATCACATCTGTGTGACTTTTCAATTCCTCCAGGGATGAGGACTCCACTGCTCTGGGCAGCCTGTTCCAGGGCTTGATAACCTATTTAGTGAAGAAAATTTTCATAATGTCCAACCTAACCCTCC